>JAUYWV010067117.1:0-15784 GCA_032274565.1 Nematoplana nigrocapitula | reverse complement strand
CTGCTGTATTCCCTCAAACTAATAAATTTTATCATTATTATGTAGGTGTTTTGCATTTTGAAGAATTTTTCTGTAATGAGAAAAAATACTTTCACTGCCTTTAGCTTCCGATATTATCTTTTTCAGTACTCGAAATATAATTTCCAAGTTAGATGCGTAAAGAGGATAGACAAAAAGCATTAATCTTAGAACAATTAAGTGCTAAAAATATTTTTTTCGAAAGTTAAGAACGTCTCAGATCGTAACGTTACTGAACGTCGCAAATTGTAACGTTACAGTCTGACGTAAAATGGTGTAAAAGTAACGTTCAGTAACGTTACACTGTAACGTTGCAGCAACGTCTAGTAACGTTACAATTTTTGCAGGGACTCCCTGTCAAACATGCATGACAGTGGGCAGCCGTGGGAACTGCCTCTGGGAGTTGAACCTGAGAAAGAATTTAAACTCTATAGATAGCACGAGTCATGGTCCAAACCGAAGAAGAAATTTAATTAAGCTACCATCGATACACGGTTTGTATAACAGTAAAATGAAAATCGTAATCCCTTTGTTGGTATCTGAACTATGCAAACAATGAAATGGGCAACTCCCTATTCTCCAGCAGACTCTCGCAGTAAAGAAATGTGGTTGCTACTACAAGAGTTAATCAGAATAGGTGCACACAAGATATAGTAAAGGAAATAAAATATTTTGAGTAGAAATCCTAAAGTAGTCTGATCAAAACATTTGGCAAAATGATAAACGAATATGTCATGGAAAGTAAGAATATTGAAATGTACAAAATTTAATTAGTTTCTTTTATGGATATATCGTTTAGGTCGCAAAATTTAAGTACATGACATCACATTCTTAAAGGAAATGTGACTAGAAGAATGAAAATCTAGGGGGGAAGTGAGAGGGAAACCGTAGAGAGACTGGAGAGTATGGATGAGAAGAATTATGGTTATTATATTAATTTAAAAAATAAAATATTCTACATATAAGATAATGGTGGAAATCTAAATACTCAAAAATCTAATCTAAAATACTCTCGAAACCATTCAGTAATTCTAAAATAATCATATGCGATGTGTCGATGCCTATTTTCAAACATAAACTTTAAATTATTGGTGACATGCTATGTACGTAACAAAAATATAAGATTTTAAAATCTAAATTATTGTTTGACAAAGCATTGTATAAATATATGGTATTTAGGTCCACTTCTTAAATTCAGAAGTAATTTGGGTCTTGGCAAATTGGATAAGCATAATCACTCTATATATAGTTTATTTCGAAACTTATATTTTACCATTTTAATATTTTCAATTCAGTTATTAGTAGATCAAAACTTTGAAAGTATCATGCTGAAAATTTTGTGTACTTTAATAGAAAAACATTCATTATTCGTTTACATATATTATAGGTTTGTTTGACTTAATTTATTCTATTGCAGTGACGCTATGTTCCGATGGTTACATAGGAGGCCAGTTTGAATAAGAGGGTATCGCCCAATAATACAGCAAAATAAAATACTATAATTTATTTTTTCCGGTACTGTCTATCTAATAGATTACAAAGTATGCAATTGCAGGCTTTTTATATTGTTATATTTTAGTGTAGCAATATATTTAATGTAATAGAATAATTATTACACTGGATTTAATGACGAATTTATTTCTGTTCTAACATGAATCTTGAGAAACCGTTCATATCCACTTAGATTCTCGGGGAAACAATCTAAAGCCTATATCCAAGACTAGTGGTTAATAAAGTTTCCATTTATGTAAGGAATAAGATATTTAGATTAAGAAAACAATATAGTTCCTTTCTATAAACTTTTAGTTTTAAAAGAGGAACAATCAAATTTATTAAACCAAAAATCAACAAAGATTTTCTATATTATAATGTTTTGAAAAGAATTCACAGATGCAAAGTGAAATTTGTCCATTTCTTTTCTTATGGTATTAGTGATCAACATGCAATCAGCATATAATATATATTCAATAATTAATATATTTTATAAATATCAAAAAACATTAATTTAATGATTACAGTATTTCACCTATAAAATTTGACTAGAGATCTAACTAACAATTTCATTATTCCGACTAATAACTATAAAGATCGAAATAGTAATTAGAAAGATCCAACTAATACTTTTAAAAATCCCAATTAATAATAGATTTTATAAATAAGAAATATATATTCCAATAAAATAGAAACATTTTATTGGCAACAACAAATTTAAATACCATTAATAAATCAGTGATTAAATCACTGACCCCTAGCTCAAATATGGATAACAGTTACAGGTCTTCCAGATCTAGTACTTGAGAGATGACATGAGTAATAATATGCCAGAACGATACTATAACCTTTTGTTGCATAACTATTAGCAATGAAGCAATAATAATATCATATATCTTACGGAGCCAAAGGCTAAAAGTTTTTTCATCAGCATTTCATTACATATTGCCAAATTTAGCCAATTGTCACTTGGCCAAAGATTTGATAACCTAAGACATATTTTTAATAGGATTCAGTTCACACGAATATGGTATTAGGTGATTAAGTCTATAATCTGGCAATGGAGTCATGTTGTTCACTTGATCCAAAGCTGCTTCTATTCCCGCATGGCAAGGTGCATTATCTACTATGATCCAGAGATTATTAAGTCCAAAATTTCCAGCTGAATGAACCACTTCCGTAGTAAACTCCAACATATGATCTTTATGAGCCCCTCCTCATATAATTTGGGAGTATATAATCCCATGATGAGGTGCCACTGCCAGCATAAGTGTGACATGAGATATTTTTTGGCTGTCAACCACCCTTTTTGATAGACATCTCACTTTGGCCCGATCTTGGATTTGAATTTGCCAGAGATCAAACCCACTTTCATCTATAAGACAAAATCTTTATGCGAAATAGACTGAAACCATTTAGCAGAATCTTGTCACTTGGCTTTGTTTGCTTCCAAATTTCTAGCCACAGTTATCACTTGAACTTTTTTAGTAGAGTAGAAAAACCTGAGAAGCACCTTTGAAGAGTTGTGCTGGTGAAAGTAACTCCATCAGTCTATTGTATTTTGTCTCCAATTTGCTTCAGGGTTATAACACAATTACTGTCAACCATTGTTTCTATTGATTCCTTGATTTATGCTGTTAATTTTCCCTTTCCATATTGATATATTCCGCGCTGTAAAGGTTCCACATGATTCTTCTTAACAATTCTGTATGTAGTGTCTGGCTTGATATTTATTGTACAAGCAGCTGTTATATAATCTTCACCATGGTTGAAAGCCTGAATCAGTCGCACACAATCGAGTTTTAATCTATTTGCCACTGTGAGCCATTTTGTAATGAACTGTAAAACACTGAAAATACTGCAGGCCTATGTGAATTTAACGCATGAACAGCGCTGTACATTTTAATTTGATTTCAAATTTAGAAAAATACGGTAATTAATATACTATATAGCTTACCTAACAGTTGCAAAGTTTCCATCATGTTGGACTGACTATTTCTTGTTTGTTGAATCTATTATTGACTCAGATTTTTCAAAGCATTAGTTGGATCTTTATAATTGTTATTTGGATCTTTACAGTTGCTAGTTGGATCAATGAAAGTGTTAGTCAGATCTTTATAGTTGTCAGTCAGATTTTTATAACTAAAATACTGTATTTCTATTAAAATAATAAAAATATAGACTTAAAAGATTAAAATATCTATCTCATTTAGCTAAGTTAGACTTATCTAGACCTAAATATCCAATATTTCCATACAATATAATATAAATTCATATATTATTAGTTTTATAGTTAATAATATTTGAAATATTTAATAAAAATATTAAAAATTTAGATTAAAACTCTAAATTAGCTATATCTAATAAATTACAATATATTATTTATATACACTTAAATTGGTTAGCTATATGATGTAGTTTAAATTATTAATTATATAACAATTTATTGAAATTAAAACATAACTTTTTTATTAGGTTATTTTTCTAGAATATTTTAATATTAAATAAATGAAATTTATAGATTTATTTTCCTAAAGTTTATTAAAATTAATCAAATGCTTTATTATATATCCAAAAAAATAACTATAAATAATTATAATACTATTAATTATATATTTCTTTTTTTTTATTCTATATATTAATAAAAATCTGCATTTTTTTCAAGAATTATATACAATAGATGCCGCTTATTGAACCCAGGGTTAACAAGCCCAGCCGCTTATTGAGCCCATTTTTTCCTGGTCTGGAATTGTCTCATTAGTTTGCTTATTAAAATAAGTCATTTATTAAGCCCACTCCGCCGCTTACTAAGCCCAGTGAATAATATCTAATTTATGCATGTAGCAGCAAAATTAAAGGAGGAGGAGACATGTTCTAAATCTAGAAAACTGCTTTTAGGTATATACGTGTTCACTGTATAACAGCATATATAACCACCCAATTGAGATGAAGAGCATGAGGACATGGATTTGGTGTTTCCAGTTCCGCTTGAAATGACTCTGGAAACATTTGAGGCATGGGTCGATATGGACGCAGGGGTCAAGTGGCAGATGAACCAAATTTAGTGGATGAAGCAGCTCTAATGGTGGACATTTTTCACAACCAAGCTTCCAATGAGGCAAAGATATGTGAGAATGACAAAGAGCCGATGGAATCCACGCCCTCAAATTCGGAAATGCGGCAGATGCTTCACAGACTCCGCGGGGGATTCCAAAAGAAATGGCTTCCCCTCCATGGATGTATTTAGCAAATTCTCGCTTGACATCCATGGACACTTCAGAGACAACCCGTTAAGCAAACAGAAGTGACAGACTTTTTCAGAAATAAACTGTTTTGTTATGACTATGTAGCTAACATACTAAAATATCTCATGTTTTTAATACATTTTACAAGTATTATGTATGTATATACATAGTATGTACATACATACCTAATTAGATGTTTCGAATTATACAAATTTGCTTAAAACTGTTATTTTTGGTTAATAAGCCCAGAAGCCCAAATTGTTCTGGCCCACCCTGGGTTTAATAAACTGTGTCTATTGTATATAGTATCTCTCATAATTGCAAAAAAAAAATATCTACAATTATCCTAATAGATAAGATTACTAAAACTATATTTTCAAATATTTCAATCTTTAATATTCTTAAAAAAGTTTTGATTTACTATAGATTTATATACCAGGAAAGATTTTTAAAATATTAATATTATATTCTTCAATTTATAATTACATCATTGATTTTCCAGCTAGCTTCTGCTATGACTATTACATATTTTTTACTATATTTTCATTTGTAACAAATACATAGCTCACTTTATAACTTATAGTAAATATTTGGGTTCAAAATAGCTATTTTTTGTAATATTCCAGAAATATTGCTAATCTTATATATATAGTTTTATATAATTCTCCATAAATTTAGCTAGATGTAAAATTGATATTAAAATAGTTCTGTCAATTATTTTCAAGAGTATATATATTTCAAATTTTTTCGCACAATTTTGAGATCTTATTAGTAACAATAATAAATTTCCTAAATTTTAAACAGAAGCTCCAAATTACAATATATATTTAATTTTACTACATATAAAATGGGCGTACATTTATTCAATCATATTTGAGCAAAAATAATAGTCTTCAAATATAAATATAATTAATAGATACAAATGCCTTTTCCCTAGGCGAGGGGCTAGCTGTGGATCCCAATTTTACAGCCCAACTCTATTACATGACTAGTTTCATTCTGATTGGGACTCATCAGGGAAAAGTCATTTGCATCAAATATAATTAAAAAATAGAAAACTAGATCAATAAATATTAGTATAACAAAATTTAGATTTAACTAATTTTCTGCCAATTATAACTTATGAAATATTATATTACTATCTAGATTATAAATTACCCTGGAAAAAGTTGGGTTTTAGTAATTTTCTTATTTATATTTACTTGGTGGAATAGTGAAATTATATTACTTATCCTTTATATGATAGTAAGATAATAATTATAAATTACTTTTTTTAGAATATTTTTATAAAAAATAACAATGCTAATATATGGATATATATATATATATAGAGAGAGAGAGAGAGAGAGAGAGTCATGTTGTAGATTATTTTATATAAATAGATATTTATAGGCTATTTGCAAATTCTAATGAATCATATAAAGTACTACATGATAAACCCTGATTTGTCCATTTAGTGACATTATATCAGCCAAGCAAAGTTACAAGCATGTACTATTATGGGATAGTTATGTAGTTCAAAAGTTACACTATTGGAATATTTGTAATACTGTATGTACTATACTAAGAAGTTAAACGTCTCAGGTTTGGTGCCATATTCATGTAAGGGTTTGTGAAACATACTCATATTAAGAATGATCAGACTCTATTATAAGCCTAGTGATTTAGGCAGCTGGACAGCCTATGCATTAATAAATGTACTATGAAATATATAGTGATGAGATAATATTTACAATGGTAATCTTTTGCATGTTGAATAATGCAAGATGGAGAATTGACATGTTTGAGAACTACTTCTGTCTGTAATAATTGCATATGAAATAAGAACAAAGTTATACCAATGTTATACCAGTATGGAATTCTACATTCTTTCAACTATTAGTATCCTTCCATCCAGATTTACTATTGAGTATGAAATAAACCAGCTTACTTTATTTATTTATTTTACTGAAAACCTTTTGAGCATTAATATAACAATTTAAAAAGTTGTGTGAACAATGAATGTTGTGAATATTCTTAACCATATGAGAGTATTTAAAACTTATTATAATTTCCATGAATTTTATTGTATGTTGTTTCTCACTTCCTTACTACTAAATATGGTCCTCTGTTTTTCAAAAGGATTGGAACTAATATAATAGTGGAGTACATCTTAGCCAAAGGCATCTGCCATAACTCTAGTATGGTAATATGCCATCAGCAAACAATATTTGAGAATTAGATCACATGTACTTTATTTACAGAAAGACAAATGATTTATCATCTAAGAACATCATACTTATAAAATTATTGTACACTTTTTGCATCATTTTGTATGATTAAAAATTAAATATTTCATCTTTTTCACATAATCCGATGACTATATAAACTACTAATAATTTCTACAACTATATAGTCTATTTTTCTTTCTTCTATGAGAGTGATTCAAAAGCTATCAAGACTAACTACTGTATTAACTTAACGTTCAATTGTAGCCTATTATTGTTAAATTTCAAAATTTAAATTTTTTAATTCAATATCACATTTTTGACATACTCAGATACTAAGTATACATAATAATTACTATTGAATAAATACTAACTGAAGGTGTCTGTGTCATGGTTTTCCTAACGACCATTTGTGAATAATAAGATTACGATCGTAGGAATAGTCATTGTTAACAAACATCAGTGCTAACGAAGTTATTCGATTGCCCGACATCGTTGACATAAGCTAGTCTTTCAATAAAAGCATTGAACTAAAGCTTATTTCCATGGTAGCTGTGGTCACCAGAAGTGGATGTGGAGGAAGTCGCAGGCTGATTGACAGCAACAATAGCAGCTGGAGTCATGGTCGTGTAGAAGTGAAGGAGGCGCCATCTGACTGACAACAACAATCGAAGCTGGACTCATGATCGTGTAGAAGTGAAGGAGGCGCCGTCTGAATGACAACAACAATCGAGGCTGGATTCATGATCGTGTAGAAGTGAAGGAGGCGCCGTCTGAATGACAACAACAATCGAAGCAGGAGTCATGGTCGTGGATGTGGAGGAGGGTTGACAGATTTTGCCTCTTCATTAACTGTTTTCCTTTCCTTACCTTTCTTCTTTCATACCCAGGTCCCAGTTTTCCTTTTCCGTTTATCATCTATCTCAAATCAGAAATAAACAGGAAATGAATGGAAAATTATATATGAGGCGCCTATTATTGAAATCGACAACAACGCCACGGCGTACGTACATGTAGCTACGATGCTGATTACTGAACAGACTCCAGATTGAAAAGCTCTGCATGATTTGACTGCTGTCAACATTCAACGACGCATAGAACTGATACTCGTTTTTATAGCTATATTCTAACTTGGGATGAATTCTGAATTGTTCTGAAAAAACAACCAGAAATAACCAGTGGTTCCATTGAAATCCACCAGTTAATCGTGTCGTCAAACGGATGTGAACTTTGAAGGTGTTTTGTATCTTCTGTACTGGTTTCCACTTGAAGGGAATGGATTGTATGCTGACCATTACGTCATAACATCTTCAACGAGTTTATGAAATGCAAACTGACATCATGATAACGCTCCGCCATATACGGCGAGGAAGACTATAAACAAAAACGAAAACAGAGCTGTCATCCCCATCCACCACTTCCTCAAAGTCTCGCGGCATCAGACGATCACTTATTTCGATCAATGGTGCATTTCCTTTAAAGGGGTAATTTCCAAACAACCGATGATGTCGAAAACAGTGGGAACCCAAAGAATGGTCTGCCTCTCTCTAAGTGCCAACTTCATTGCAGAAGTTCGGCAGCTGATAAGAATTTCAACGACAACCTCCTCCTCCATCTTTTCCAGTCTTGTGTACCAACACTTTTAACTCACTATAAATCTTTCCTTTCTATTCCGTCCTCACTGATTCTAGGAATTTAATATCCTCCACTTTTGTTGTGTTCTTGCCTTCTATCCGCAGGTTTCTTCCAGCATTTGTCGACCGGTAAGGCGACCATGATCTTTGTTTCCTCTGCAATAGAAATATTTCTCTCGATTTCCAGATTCGTCACCATCTCATGCATGGACTCTTTAGTGGAAGTCAGCAGAGTGGTGACCCCACGTATGGACACTGGCGGCGACAGATCTTTTGTAGCACCAGGACATCTACCAGTGCAAGAAAATAAGAACCAGGGCAACCAACAGAATTGTATTATTCATCCGATATTATAGAAACAGACTTATAATTTATAACATATAAACCGTGTTCTAAAGTTCTTCACCGTGCACAGACAGAAGCATAAATTATTTTATTATTACAAGAATTTCAGCTACACTAAGGAAATTCTGCAATCATGGTCGTGAGTAAATGCGTCTTCACCAATTTCAGCTTGCTGGAAGTTTGCTCGTCTTCTGCAGATGTTATGGGAATATAGTGCAGGCGATTCTTAACAATCTGTCCAGCTCGAAAATGCTTCATTGTGCATACCTACAAATGAGGCTAATTCAAAGGTTGCTATTTTCAAATGTGGGCAGTGTAATCATCATCTTCTCTGCGGCTCATCATACGACTCATTTGGTGCAGTTCCAGCATCAAGTCTTCAATATTTGTCTTGGAGTGCCTTGCAAATTCTGTCACGATTCCAAAATTGTAATAATTGTTGTTTCCAGGAATGAATGTGTCGAATTCAGAAAGTATGCTGATATTTTCTGGTCCGAATATTCGGTTTAGCTCTCTCAAAATCTTATCTAACACAGGATAGCAAATGTTAACCCGGATATAGGTTTCTTAATGATCACCACGTTGTCCAATACCATGTCATCAGCGGCAAGCTTTGTCGAGATTTTCCCTTTTCGCTTTCACGATGATACATCACAATGGAGTT
The DNA here is from genome assembly GCA_032274565.1 of Nematoplana nigrocapitula. Classification (NCBI taxonomy): domain Eukaryota; kingdom Metazoa; phylum Platyhelminthes; order Proseriata; family Nematoplanidae; genus Nematoplana; species Nematoplana nigrocapitula. Next base: position 6,180 of record JAUYWV010067117.1, on the reverse strand, counting down.
CATACTGTAGCGTGTGCTTTTGTGTAGACCTTCTTACTCATTTCCTCATTTAAAATACTTTCCACTTCTTCCATAGAGATAATTTAGTTGCTCCCTTCGCAATGTATCAGACACACCCTTCAGCAGTCGAAAGTCATAACTTTATAACCACAACTGGAATACTCCTATAGTATATAAAATTGCGTCTATTTTTATCTTCTTCCACCGCCTGCTCTGCGGCTGCACTTTTAAATGGAGTTTTAAAATATATATCGATTTTTCCCGCTTCATATCTCGCCTCGCATCCACCACTCCTTGGAGCATGGTAAGGGCGTGGCCGACAGCGACTGCGCCGCGCCCGAGAATTCTGTCAATAGGCAGACGAAACCAGCTAACCGCCATCGGCAGCAGTATACGGAAGAGGCTAGGGACTCACGACACCTTCTTCATGAAATAGTCATCATCATCATCCACTCTCTCTCTCTCGCGCGCGCTCTTTTCTTTTCACATCTCTTCTCTGTGTATTTGTGTGCCACTCTCGCAAATGGCAAGTAAGCACTGCCAACCAGGCTTGTAATGATGTCGGTTCAATTCAATGCCTAAATAAAATCTACCCACCTGGCTCTGCCTCACTATACCTGTCTCGCAGGAGTTATACTTCGGTGAGAATGGGAATATGGGTTGTTAAATTGCCCCTTTTTTCTTTGCGTGGACGCCGACTAATTTGCATGCTGTGAGAATTGCATTTATTATTGTAAATAGTCGTAAAAACAATAAACTGAGTCGTCTGACATTTTAGGCAGATTGCAAGAGTACTGTAGTGAACTCTACGCCGATACAGGCGCTACAGATATACTGACAACAATGAAGTTTCTGATCAGGCAGAAGATAGGGATCTGGCAATGATCTGGCAATGTAGTCCCTAAAGTGCGGTAAGTCATCAGGAAGTGATGGCGTTCCAGCCGAGTTGCTGCTGCCTGGTGGCGATGGGGCAGTGACGTCGATTCACAAGTTATGTGTCAAGATCTGGCAAACTGGAAAATGCTCCATGAACTGGTGCAGAGCCTTGTTTGTCCCGCTTCCGAAAACGGGAAATTTTCAAGAACAATATCCCTAAAAGTCACGCAAGTAAGATAATCTTGAAGATTCTTCAGAAGAAACTGGTTCAGAAGTTGAAGGAGGAGATCACTAACACACAGACTGGGTCTATGTGTTTCTCTACTGAAGGAGGAACCCCTCCCTGGATTCCTTCAACTGATGTCTGTCTGTCTCTAGCCATTCGTGGACACGTATACCTCAGGTAGAGGGTGACGTCATCTCGCCATCTTGTCTTTAGTCGTTCTCTTGATCTTGTCCATTGTCTTGGTGTCGATTCTGTCACTCTAACTGTCTGCCTGTTGTCCTTGAATCGTGACCAACCCATCTCTGCTTGCTCTTCTTGATGGTTCGTATGATGTCGTTGACTCCGGTGTGCCGTCGAATCCAGGTGTTAGTTTTCTTGTACCGTAGTGTGATGCCGAGTATGATGCTTTCCCTCCGGCCGTTGGCGTCCGTGATGGCGGTGTTCAGAAGCCAGGTTTCGCTGCCGTATATGTCATCACTGGCATGATATATTCGTTGAAGATCTCCTCTTGATTTTCAAAGGAAGCTCAGCCGAACGCTATGCTTCTCTTGACTTCTGGGAGAAGAACACCATCTTCCCAAGGCGGTTTAACTCCTCTATGGTCTTGCCATCAACAATGACTGACGCCAGTGTAGCGTGACTGTTGAACATGACCTTGGTCTTCCCAAGGTGCATCTTGAGGCCAACTGGGAGGCTCGTAGTGTGAATATCAGTAAGAATTCCTCCTGTTCCTTTGGTATATGTGCTGTCAAAGAATGCCATCCGCAAAGTCCGGGTGGCAGAGGTGTTTCTCGTCAATGTTGATACCCTCTGTTCTCGCATGGGACCCTTCTAATGACAGCATCCTGCATGCACGACGTGAACATTCTTGTGAATCGTGCCAGGAAGGTAACAATTAAACTGACAGAAGTGTGGAAATCAAATAATCTGAGTTTGAGTTGCAAAAATAATGTGGAGCATTGCTTTGTACCTATAGATTGTGAAGTTACGAAAAGAGGGTAAAATGGTCGATATTCTTGAATTGTAATTGTGTCGAAGAGTTCTGTAAGTGGCCTGCTAGCAACAGACGAAGACAAATGAATGGATAAGGAATACTTCATATCATCATCATGTGGTGCCGTCTCCGATTCGAAGGTTGGCAACAATGTTACGACAGACTTCTCTTTTCTCAGCAACTCTCTTTGCATTTCCTATGGATGTTATTCCGCTGCACTCTTTGATGTCATCTCCCCAGACTCTTCTTTGTCTTCCTCGATCTCTCTTTCCTTCGATGCCCAGCAAAGCGGAGTTTTCTTTCTTTCAAACTTTTTTCCAAAATTTCTTTCGTTCCCATCATTTGTAATACTGCTTTATATGTAACTTTATCCATCCAACTGATCTTGAGAATTCTCCGATAACACCAGTACTCAAAAGCTCTAATTTTGTTTTCAATTTCTTTACTAAAAGTCCAGTCTTCTGATCCATACTCCACAATTCAGAAAATATATGTTTTTAATAGCCTTTTCTTTAGTGTGATGTTTAGGTTTGCTCTTAAGAATTCTTTGCATATCCAAAAATTATCCTTCGCATTGGCTATTCTTCTATTAACTTCATTTATACATCTACCATCATTTGTAATCTACAATACTATATGTTAATAAAATATTGAAAGTCCTATAAAGCTTGAAAGTATTTTATTTTTCCAGCGCTACCATCATTTTCAATCTAACTATTTTTTTGCAAAAAGGAAAATAATTCGTTCCGCAAAAGTATTCCTGAACAGGTTGTTCATAATTTTCCACACAGGGAGCATTAATTAATTTAGCAATTTTAAGGAAGCGAAGCATATAATTGATAAATTTTCATGTCATAGCTAATAAATTTATAAAATACTTTTAAAGCGTGAGGACACAAGAAATTTTTGATTGCCGGTGGTGGATTAGGTCTAAGCTTTTTCTTAAGCCAGATTGTATTTTGAATGAATTAGTATTTAATTTCATTGCTTTATTTTTTAATCCGATCGTTTCATGGCAAATGTAAAAAATAACTTCAAAGTTAATTAAGAATACTACTAATTTGAAAATCAGTAATATAATTTATATGGTGCATATACAATACATTCACCTTGACTGGTTCCCGGTGGCTCTGTAGGTGAGAAAATCGGGAAGGTCAAAAAGGAGACCGACAGAGGACATGAATCCGGGAATGTTCTGTACAGCACAGTAAAATCACAGACACACAAACAAACAGGGGGGGTGAGAGAGGGGAACGCGCTGAAGACAATAGTGGTTTGCTTGAAATATAATTTGCAAAAACATGCGTACGCAATCAGTAAAGCCATACTAGTCAAGAGTTGCCGGGGGGGGGGGTGTTCGTGTCGCTCCTTGTCTTACTACTCATACTAGTCAAGAGTTGCCTGTCAGTTGTTCTTCTTTAGGATTTCAAAACTGGAGACCTTGACCAGCGATACGTCTATCCTCTACAAATAAACAGTCTCCTCATGACGTCGAAAAATCAATAAAATCGATTAAATGATAGTGCTGTAAAAAGAGACTAAATGAGTTAGAATAATTTTAAACCGTATGTTTTTGTTTTGGAGGGAGCACTCCTCAAAAACGTATTCTGTCGGGTCAACTGCAGTTCTGAAGAGAATGCAATTCGGCTTGCATTGCCGGAAGGAAATTTAAGTTACTTTTCTCCTTTAATTTTTATTGACTACACCCTCATGGGCCTCTGTAAATAAGGTGGAATACCAGCGTCGTTAGCGAATGATTCACCTTTTTCTCTCGGCCACATGAAAAAGTGCTTTGCTATTTCTGAATAAGGAAACACAGATTTTATTACACTGGCAGTAGTTCGACTTTCATAGCCTGCTCGTCCCTACTGATGCATGATCAGGTTGGTGGTTTTGCTGCTTTTCGGCAGTTTAGGTCGTACTAGCACTGGACTAAAAGCGCAAATAAAGCAGAAAAAGGGAGAACTTGAAAATAAAAAAGTATAACACAGGAAAGTTTAAAAAAATAACTCTGAGTGGACCAGGACTGTCCGTGTAGAGAGAGTATTTCTTTGAAAAAGTAGCGAACTTTTTAGGAAATTGATTTTCACAAAATTATACTGATTTTCACAGTAATGAAATTTATGTTATAAGAATGAGATTGCTGTTCACAAGATTAAGATTGATGTTCATAAGAATAAGGATGGTGTTCATACGAAATGAGATTGATGTTCATAAGAATTGAGATTGGTGTTCATATGAATAAGGATAGTGTTCATACGAATTGAGATTGATGTTCATAAGAATTGAGATTGGTGTTCATAAGAATTGAGATTGGTGTCCATAAGAATAAGGATTGTGTTCATAAGAATGAGAATGGTGTTCATAAGAATGAGAATGGTGTTCATACGGATGAGAATGGTGTTCATAAGAATTGAGATTGGTGTTCATAAGAATTGAGGTTGATGTTCATAAGAATTGAGAATGGTGTTCATAAGAATTGAGATTGGTATTCATAAGAATGAAATTGACGTTCATAAGAATGAGATTAATGTTCATAAGAATGAAATTGATGTTCATAACAATGAGATTAATGTTCATAAGAATGAAATTGATGTTCATAACAATGAGATTATTAATGTGCATAAGAATTAAATTGATGTTCATAAGAATGAGATTATTAATGTGCATAAGAATTAAATTGGTGTTCCATAAGAATCAGATTGGTGTTCAGAAGAATGCCTTAGACTTGGACAAGGTATACCATCTGCCATAGCCACGCACTTGTTTGAGCCACAACAATTTGGGCGGCTGCATTTCTATCGATATTTTGCCCCCGACAACCCCAAGGAGCGAGTTGCCCACTGCGTTGACCAGATCGGTCTGTTTGCCGGCTCTGTGATCCATCCACATCATTACATTCTGCTCAATGCGACCTACAAAGAGTAGAAGAGGATATCACGCGATCAAACAGCGGCACAACCCGACCGACACGACTATACGTTCAGAGAGAAAGTCTCCAATTCAAGTTACGCGAGTCGCATGTTAATTAAAGTACAAATAAAAACACTGAAATCTTCATTGAAAAGACTGTCACCAAAATGACACCAAGAATACACGCCGAAGTGAACAGATGTCGATCATTTCTTGTTTTCTAATTCGGCGTCTCCAATATATGTGAAGAACCTGGTTTGCGCAGCCGCTGATCCTGGCGTTCCCTTCTTCATCTTGTTCAGCGGGATCACGTCAGTGGAGCTGGAGCCCCCCCCCCCAGATACGAGTCCTCACCGACACGGATTCCTCTGAGAGGTTCGTGTCAGACGATAGAAGGGAGGCTGTGTGATTAACATGCAAGAAAAGAGGTGGACACTAGTCAACACCACACACATATGCTGTATGTCCCGAAGCCCAACTGTGTATTCTCGATCAGCACCTTTCAGGGTGGCACCTGGGGATGCGTCGAGGCACTGGATGTGAAAAAGAGGGGAAATTGAGAGAGAAATGAGTCGGAGAGGAGATAGAGAGCTCAGTGGAATGGAGGAGAGGAAAGGGAGAGAGACAGGAGAGAAGAAAAGGCGATAAGAGAGTGAGAAGAAACAGAGAGAAGAAACAGAGAGAAGAGAGGAGAGAGTGACAGAGAAGGAAAATTGAAAAATGAAAGTAGAGAAGAGAAATATAAAAATGATAAGTGAGGAGAGAAGCCGTAGATGGCCCCAGGGAGCGCAGCACTATGTAGGTGCCTATCTGAATTACTGTCCATCAATCTAGCAGTTGAAAGTTATATGGAGACGTACCAGTGGAGGATATGGAAATCGGTTGCCCGGTTTTGTCCAATGCGACCAGCGAACAAGTGGCATCGAATCCAATTCCCACCACACGACTGGCATCCACATCAACAAGCAGGTCCTGATTCGAGAGAGGTGAATGATTATCGAGGAGTTCTGCCCGATCAAAGAGAGCACTAGACTATCTTCTTGCGAAAATCTTGCACTTCTTGTAAGAAAACACAGAGCTCTTACGATGCTTGTATTGCTTGCAGATTGCTTGCGCAAGCATTTACACAAGAACGGCAAGAAATGCAAGCATTGATGCTTGCCGTTCTTAT
>JAUYWV010067006.1:0-15786 GCA_032274565.1 Nematoplana nigrocapitula | reverse complement strand
TGTGTATTAGCAATGAAATAGAATTCACTAATATCCACCCCTCAAGGAAACATTTTGTTGTTTTCACTTATAATTAGTTGAACTAAAAAAATACGGGGGGTCACCTTATAGCTACTTTAGAGGCCTATAGCAGACCCCCTGTGGGGGTAACAACAATGAAAATATTAATAATAGTTGTTAAACATAAAGTTAGGAAAAGTCATGAAAGCTGGAGATCACGCGATTATCCAAAAAACAATGGCAGCAACAATAAAACAGGGGGGCCGAATCACCCCTCCCCCCGGTATGGATAGGGTTAAAAACATTCTTCCTTTTGATATCTTTAAAGTAAAAAGAAATGCCAAGGCGTGCTTCAAATTCATTTATACTGTATAATATTCGCTGCATCTCATCAGATGTTATGACAAGGTAGAGCGTTAGAATAACCGTAATGTTAGTGGGAATACAGGAACATGATGTGGAATTAGAATGCAAAATTATTCAGATGATGCTTTCCTTTTTTGTATATTGTATACTGTATCTGTAATATATATATATATTTACCGCATGAATAAATGTGAGATAATATGAGTCTGTCATTTGATTAATAGAACATATTGTAGTGATATATATGATACACCAAGTTGTCCCGAGAATTAATCTCACTGTGATATTAAAGGTTTTATAATTACATTAATAAGGGGTAAGATGCTATTGTAGCTATAACTGAATTTTTCAGAAAACAAAGATGGACTGATATGCAAAGAGAAAAAATAGCATAGCTAGAAACCATGCATCGATAATTTCCTTTGATGCTTTACCGTGCCGTGGAGTAGTACATGACAAAAAGGTTTCAACTGATTAAGAATCTGAAAGTGACAAAGAACTGTTGTATGAAGCTAAAAATGTAATAAATATAGAGTTTTTTTTGCTTGAAATGGATATATGCGTTGCTTCGAAAACAAATCACGTATCCTCGGTTGATATTAGTGTGCTGTAACCTGAGGAAGAATTCGGTGAAATTACTAGAGTTTAAAAAAATTGAGGCAGTAAAACTCACTCAAGTATACATTTGACTATTTAAGTATACCAAGAATGTATCTCTTCATAATCAAAAAGGCAATATTAAATGATGTTTTTCAGGTGCTCTTTGGCCGTCTTCGTGGCCACCCTGAGTAGTGGTGCGAATACACGAGTCTTCGGTACATCTTTATTAGGTTTGAGCATACGTGTGGTTTTCTTTGAAAATTGGATCTATTCGTTAATTTGTCACCACCCTTCTGAAGCACGTAATAATGTAAAACGTTTGGGTATGCTTGGATAAGGGATTGTGTCCACTTTTTTTGCATGTTAATCACAGCCTCATCTGGGTGATGTTAAACGGGATAGCATCCTTTCTGAGACACTACATGTATATCTGCTCAAGTTCAATGCATCTACCGGCATAGACCTCTCAGAGAAATCCAAATCGCTGGACGTGTATCTGAAAGGTTCCGCCTCCCCTGACGAGATCCTAGGTGCACCACGCTGTCACGTCTATACGCTCAGGTCACCGTAAGAGCCTTAGAGCCTATGCGCATCTTATAGAAGAGAATATTTTATTTTTAATATACAGATTCATCCTGCCGCCGTCATTTGCGAGAAGGGCACACACCTCTATGGGGGGGGGGGCAGAATGGCAGGCACCAGAAGGTGATCGAGGCCGTCATGCTCTCCTGACAGGTTTACATAATTACAAACATATAAAATGCAGTTCAACTAATATTTAACAGAAAATGCAAAAACATATATGACAAAACTAGAACAGAAAACAGCCAACAAACAGTTATTCTCATGGAAAATACCGGCCTGTAGGTAGAGGGTATTCATTAATTATTGAAAAACGATCTGCCATGATTTCCATTAGAATCTAAAAATCATTTTTTAAAAAGACTCTTTTGGGATTCCTCATCAAGCAGATATCGTTTAAGTAACTTTTTCAAGAGGTTTTTATTTTGCATTTCATAAAATTTATGCAGGTATAAATTTTCTACAGAAATACCATTTCCATAGATGATTCTTTTTCTCATCTCTGTTCTTGAATAAGATAACTGGATGTGATTGGAATGTCTGCCAGAAATATTCTGATTTCTTTGGAAGTAGCATATTAAAGGGTGATTTACTCCGGTTTTGATATCATGGAAGAGTAGGGTTGTTCTCAGCCTCATCAGACTTTGTAGAGTTAAAAAAATTCCATGACAAAACAAAGGTTTAGTATGAGTTAGGTATGTTGTTTTATTTATTTTTCTGATTGCCTTTTTCTGTAGTAGTATTAGTTTTTGTAGATTACATAAATATGACCAACCCCATACAGTTGTACAGTAGACAATTCAATTGACCCTCTCTGCCCCCGATGCGTGGACGATCGAGGCTCACATCCATGAGCACTGACTCCACCGTTGCCCGAGCACCATCAATGTCCGACTCCAGATTTTTGGCGACCCCAATATTCTCGACAGCCACACTGATGACCCAGTCAGAGCGATTGTGCTTGCCAGGCGGTCCCTTCTATAGGGTTCCATCTCGGGCATTCGACTCGCCAACAACAACATAGCCTTTGGCTATTCAAGGATACGAACAAGGTATTTCTTTATAACCAAGTAGGCAATATTAAATAATGTTTTCAGGTTCTCTTTGGTCGTCCTTAGCGCTGATATGATAGTAGTCTGACATGATACATTGCCATAGAGTTTTAAAAATCTTTGAGATTGTGATTGAGTGGGTTTGTAAATATCTGCAGAGTCTAACCCTCACCTCATTTGATAACCTTCTCTTGGGGACAATCGTGTAACCTCCAGTGCCTCGACGCACATGGTGTCCTGGAGACCACCTTAAGTGGTGGTGCGAATACACGAGGTTTCGGGACATCTTGGTTAGGCTTGGGCATATGTATTGTGTTCTGTGAAAATTGGGCTTTTGGTTAAATTGCAACCACCCTGCTGAGGGTATCGCTTGGGTGAGGACTGGTGTCTACCTCTGTTGCATGTTAATCACTCAGCCTTATCTGGATGATGTTAAACGGTTTAGCATCCATTCTGATACACTTTGTATACCCAAGTTAGATGTATCTGCCGGCACAGCCTCTCGGAGGAATCTATGTCGGTGGACTCGTATCTGAGGGAGCGCCGGCTCCCCTGACGAGATCCGCGGAACAACAACAGCACCAGCACAGAGCACGTGGTCCCTGGTAGGCCGACAAGTTCCTCAAAAAGGCAGCACGCGACGGGTGGAACCCAACATTCCTGGCCCAACAACCTGATCGCCTTCTAGGGCAATAGATGCGAGGTACTGAAAAAGAAGAAGAATATATAGGCAAACAACAATATCAACAACCACATCATCACTTTGAGTTTTTCACAACAACCCCATTTTAAATGCCAGCCACAGTTCATTAGTCCGTTTAGAAGGATCCTCATAAATGACTGTTCGCCACCGTCTAGTGTTCCTCTGTATTCTCAACTATTCTCCCACATTCCTTTCCTTGAACAGGTAACACTTTCATGTGATCATTTTGCTATATATTGTACACACACATGTACAGTATTTGGTGCTGCTTCCGTGTCTGTCTCCCCTATTCACAGTTAGATTTCCCCAACAAAAATAATCTAGATGCCAACGTATGTGTATGTACATACGTATAACCACCTCTATGTGCGTGGTGCATATATGATGAGCATGTCTGTATAGCCATTTAGAATTGTTGAGTGTGTCACATTTTAAGAATGATTTAAAATTCTGAAAATTTTATGTAGATGTTCTTCTTTCTGCTTTTTTGCAATGCAACTGAATCAGACAGAATGGAATCTAACAGCTTAAATTTGTGAATAGACTATCATGCGTAGTTGCCTACTAGAGGCAATAATGTAACAGAGGCACTCCGAACAGTACTAGCAGAGTGCAGGTGCTCCAGTAAGACGGTTGTGTTTTATAGTTGAGTGGGACAAAATAAGGAGAAGGGTGTGGTTGAAATCGCAACTTATGAATCATGTATAAAATGGTAGCTTGCAAAGAGGACTGCCTCAGGCGAAAATACTGTAATACTCAAATGTGCAGAATACAACTGATTTTTAATTTTTTGTGTAAAGTAAATCAAATTTATATTCAATCAAAGAGATTGAGCATACAATATTCATAAGGTACACTGTAACCTGTTTTCCAAGACCCTTTGTTTCCTGTTTCCTATAATGTTCAACTATCTATTATAATTTGATAGATACAACTAAACAAAGTTACTTACCATTAAAATCTACTATCTTTAGAAAGAGCGACATGTTTTAGAGATCAAATTTCAGCTTCAAATATACTGTCCATCTAGAGTTCCCGCACCTCCGATATAGTTAGAAAGACTGAAAATGAAGTTAAAAGTTTCAGAAATACCCTATGTTAATTGCTAGTTGCTATACATGCATATAAAAAATATTTAAACTGAGCCGTACTTGCATTACAGTATGTATATGATAAAGCATGACTTCAGAATAATAAATAGTTAGATTTCACGACGGGCTTTCCATCACTGAACTCAGGTAAGGAGAAGTTAGTCAGAAAATCAACATCTTCGCTATCTAAACCAACTGTGTCTCCAATTCGTCTGTGATCAAACATCTTTGAAACAAAAGTGACAGAAAGTCGATTAGGTTGTTTATTAAATTTGAATTTTCGATCAGTGAACAATATCAATATCGACCATATTTTACGGGCAGATAAATGCATTATATACCCTGAAAATATGGTGAATATTATTTAATTCACTAAGGCTGTGTAAGCGCAAGCGTAATATTTGTATTATTGCCCGATAAATATGGACATAATTGATATATTCTAACTAAGTATTGACTGTTGTGACAAAAGAAACTTTCTTCTCAATTGCTATCCATTTCGTATGTAGAGGTCGTGAATGTTTCAAGGTACTGATAAAAGACTCCGTCGTTATAGAAACGGATACACAAGGAAAAATATATCTCAAACTAGCAGAGGGAACCCGCGTTGCTGGGCAATAGAATAGGGCACATGCACAAAGTCCAGGTTTCCAAAATCAATGTTTATTATCCTCGGAGGTCGGATCTAATCTAGTCCGGTCCGCCATTTTTGGGGATGCCCTGCAACTTTTGTTTTATGAAATTTTCTGTGGGAGATTTTCTTCTGCCCAAAACGGCCATTTCACACCGTTTTTAGTCTGCTTGATCTCGACCTCGACCCCGACCTCGGTGGTCGACCTCTCCCCTATGTTACTCACAGGGTTGAGGGGGTCACCCATGCAAAGTTTCGGGTCGCTGGCACCAACGGTCCGGCCGCTCACCCGGAACACACGCACACACACAAACATACAGACAATGAGATCTCCAGATGAGAATGTCAAGCTGTCAACAAGCCGAAAGACAATACGAGCGAAATTAAAAATATTTTTATGTTCGCAAACCCAGAAAACGTTCCTCAGTTAGTTTCAAGGTTATTCAAAATTCGAAATTTTCTAGTGGACAATGTTTAGGAAAAAATACTATCAGTCTCAATGAAATGACGGACTTTATTTCAAAGAATGTGAAACTATCATCTATTGTACACCAATCACTGTGTAAGAACAACGGTTATTACATAAATGTCCAATAAAGTTTTCCAGTCGAAGATATGCAGTGTGTTACCAGACACAAACAAGGGGGTTCTGTCCAGCGTTACATAAAGAGAGTTACTCAAACGTTACGTTACGTTTCATACAGCTTCGAGACCTTGGGTCACCCGCGTTGTTAGGTCCCTCACTTGGATGGAAACGATTTCTTCCTTTTTGGTAATCCTTATATGTTTTTTTACTGAGTAGAATAAACCTTTTTTTGTTTATTAATCAATATCATTGATGTGTAGTATCTGATCTGATTTAACTAACTGAGAACATAGATTGTAGGTTAGTTATGGTAGTTACATTATTCTCTGTCACGAAACTATTGTCAAATCTTCAGCGCTTCCATACGTAATGTACCACTTGGTCATTAGCTCACTTCTATACTAATTTCACCAAACGCATTGCGGTGTTCTCCAACACACATATCGATCAGCGGATACCCCTAGTTGAGTGTGTTGCTTCATCAACGGACTAACGCTGGTTATTTTGAGGTTCCAGAAAAGCAGCATTTGCTTCAGAAGGATGTGTTTCTCTACACTAGTTTTTCTGCGCTCGCATATAAAGAAAAAAACATTTGATGAATATTCAGAGTTTATCTTTTTAATAAAATGTGGATTTTTATGAAATGAGCAAGTGCTTTCATCATGAAAATTATTTTACATGATGATATATATATACAGTTATAAGTAAACCATACAAATGACTGGTGAAAATCCAGATAGTAACAAAACATAAAATAAATTAAAGGTGGGCATCAATCCGTTCACAGTAAATGTTCTCGCGTCTGGAAATGTAATACACACATCTCTGTATAATAAAGAGGAGAAGTACAGTTGAATTAGTATTCAGTATAATGGTACCACTTGAATATCAGAACAATTTGGTGAAAAATAATACATAAACATTGACAAACTTTGTGAAATGTTTCGTCTCATGTAGTAGTTGACTGTGCTTCTTCTAGGAGGAGTATATGATGAAGGCAAACCAATTAAGCCCATACAGTAGTTAACGTTTCTATATGTAAAAATGACACAGAATACAAAAAGACAATTTTGAAAATGAGTCATGAAATCATGCTTAACAAACACACGTATATGTACGTACAGTATATATTACTTACAATCCCATTGTGTAAAACATACAATAGCATGAAAACTTAAAAAAAAGAGAATTTCACTGTACTGTTTGTAATCTGTTCAGATAAATGTATTTATACTTGTACATACATAGACAACTACACAACCTTAACCGGATCACATATAATTCTCTTTTTATCTCACTCTGCTTTTCAGATTAGATAGACAAAGCATATATGTGAAATGTATCCCGGATTAGATGTGTATCAAGCATTAGGGTAACATGCTGGGGATGTATACATTTCACTTGAAGTGACATATGAGTCGATCTATATAATATAACTACTTTGTTAAATCTGTCTTCACAAAGAAAGATAAAATTTGACGAAAGTCTTTCACAAATAAACAAACGTTACACGATATTTATTTCAAGGTATGTATATAGAAATAGTAAAATTTATTTGAACAAGCAAAATTGTAATTATAACAATTATAAACTATGTAACAAAGATTATAATATGTACAGTATTTCAAAACCTCAACTCTATATAAAAAATAAAGCTACATTTATAAAAGAACAAAATTCACATTTTATGACAAAATCTATCTTTATTTTTTAATTTTAAACAAACATGCACAACCCAGATTTTTAGGAAATGTATCAAAATACTACTGACAAGAATTTCTAAATTAAAAAATAATGTTTACTTTAAGAATTCAATTTTAATATTTCACCTTCTACATTGATTTATGGATTACTGTCTAAATGATTTGTAAAGTAGTCAGCCATATAATTATTTCCTGGTATAATTTCAACCACTATATTTGATGCGTAAAACAATGCATAATTTGAAATAGAGAATTGAAAATCGAGTTTATAAAATAGTTATATATAAATATTTTGTGAATATCAAACGATCTACATAATTCCCGGAATGAACAATTTTTAATTCTTGTTGGTACGTTTTAAATCGAAAATAAATTAACTATACCTCAGAACTCTACTACCAACCAGTCATACATATCGCACCTTATAGACGAGAGTTTAGGAATGCCAGTAATACTACTGTTGTCCATTTATGTGTGACACAAGACTACATTTACTATAGTAGACCAAATTACATGTTTTACTTTCTGAATCATTTAAGTTCTTATTTAAAGCATTTGTTGATTATATGTCCCTTATACATTTTCAAATCTAGTGATGTAATAAACGTCAATATAATTGTGCAATTAAATAAGATATAATTATAGATTTTTAAACATATCTCATATTTTATATAGACACGCTTAATTAGTCAACTACAATAGGTTTCACAAGAATTATGGTAAGAATGGTGTACAATGAGCTATGTCTTTACATGGCACATGAAAAGCGGAATAAGGACTGTGCTTGAGAACTGGTGATGTGACAGTTGATTTCCCCGTAGTTTCCACCACTGCACCACTGATTCGCTTAGCCGATGTTAGTGGTAGCTGATTGGGTAGAAATGCGCTTTGGTCTATGACTCTTCCTTTCAATTTCGACGTCGGTTCATGTCTAGAGACAGTCCCGTTTGAAGGCCGATAATAGGATTGTTGGGGTACCATCTTCTCCGCGGCGGGTAACTGAAAATGGTTGTGCATGGGCGGCTGATATGTATGGGGATGGGTCGATTGGTGGGTGTGGTCGGCGAGATACATGCTGCTGCTGGGAGGAAATGATGGGGCAGTTGAAGATGGGTTGTTAGCAGCTGCGTCGATTGTCTTGAGATAGACTTGAGACTGCCGATGAGGCTGCTGTTGCCCCGTATATGTTGTTAAAGGCATGCCCCGCGAGTAGCACTGATTCAGGGAAGTTTTGCTCACAGGAGTGGATGCCGAGTGATGAACCTTTGCTGGATCTTGAACCAGGTGAGTAGGGTAGGCATGGCTTTTCTGCGTCGTGTAAGACGTGGGGTATTGAGAATTTGCTTTCGTACTCCACCCACCTCCTAATGACGCAGACGTGGCCTGATTGTATTCAACAGGCAAATAGGAGCAAGGTTGGGCCCCATTTTTCGTCATCTCCATTCTCTGATAGCGATCTAACTGGGAGCTTTTATTGAATCTTTGCGAATAATAATGAGCAAATGCTTTTCTCTTAACCGACTCCATTTCCGATTGAATGTTGTATGTATTTCTTTGAGGCAGATAATAATGTGGTGAATAACTATGAATAGGCCCCATTTTACTACCCAGTGAATACTGGTAAGGATTTGTGTGTTGAGATTGATGGGGCATCTTTTGCGACAGTTCAGCATAAGCTGTAGGCATTGTGTAATTGGTCAGATGACCCGATTTTGATACCTTTGTCGGCAGCATGTTCTGCCCACTGAGATACGGGGCGTTAGAGACAGTGGTACCCACTGAACTTGTTGTGGGATAACCATAACTGATATCGGAACTTTTATTGGGGTCATTAGCTAATGGTAAAAGTAGCATGTTTGCTGCCTCTAAGATTTTATTTGGCTCGCAAACGGGTCCAGTATCGGGATTCAAATACTTCTGAGGTGTCGGGATTTGTCCGACGTAGCTTCTGTAACTACCGGGTCGTCCATGCTGAGTTGTCTGAGGTTTGCCAAAGTTGACCGTATAGGGAGCGCCAGTGTAAGCCTTTGGTACCGAATATATATTACTGCTAGACTCACTACAGGATGGTTCGTTTTCCTTCACTCTGGTTAGATCAACGTAAGGCACTTTGGGTGGTGGGGGCGGTGGTGGTTGTTGTGAAATTGGTGGTGGTTGCTTCCCTTTGTGAAATGTTGGAGTTGAGGAGGATTTGGAATACTGTTTGGCGATTGTTGATAGAGAACTGTCGTCAATAGCCGTCTTCTGATCGAGTGCGGGTTTGGTGGATTTATGAACTTCAACCGGTTTGTCGGGTAGGATAGCCTTCTGACATGCGATGATTTCTGCGTAGGTCTGCTCTAGGACCGGATTGTCCTCGTCTTCGTCATCGCCCTGTAATACAGTTGGTGGGACCTTTTGAACTGGAGCGTCGAGCTTTTTCCTTGTCGACAAAGGTGCTGCAAAAAGAAAAATACAATAAAATTAGCAGATGCTTACATAAATTTGTGGAAGCAAGAACACTACATATTTGTATAATTTACAACATAAGCTGAAAGGGAACAGTCGGCAAGTTCGGAATTTGCAAAACCAATGAAGTGTGTTACTAAAATTTGCAAAAGGTTATCAAAAATAGATATGGAAAAAACATTATGTTATGAACAACACACCACTCAAAATGTAAATGGTTTGAAACTCCCATAAACAGAACACGGTCAATCGCATTCAAAGGGTTTGATATTGATAATAACCATGGTTTGGTACAAACAGCGTTGACGGCAAATTTGATGACAATAAAGTAAAGAGAAACGATAAAATTTGAATTGATATATATCAAATAAAAAATATCCCCATAGAAAACTGAGAATTTACCACGACGAACGGTAGCACAAAAGGTTGCCCCTTTATTACTGATAAATAAAACAATGTGAACTAAATCTAAAGAGATACATTGGAATAAAACATCAAGTGAAGTACAAGGTGGCAATGGGAAGAAAGCTAAAATGAATAGTCATTAGATCGAAAACATCCAGAAGATTTTGAAGACAATATATTGTATATATAAAAAGCCGAAAAGCATATTCAGAGGGAAATTAACTAACAAACTTCAGTACGTACTGAGAAAGTTGTCAAAGTCCTTGACGAAGATATAGATCGGAAGAGGAAGAACCTGAAATTCTTAGATTTGAAGTAAAATCTCATATTAAAAATCTGAACTTGAAAAATACGCCTAGGCCTCTTAACATGGTGACTAAAGTAATTGGAAGTGGGGGTGAAGCAACAGCAACTAAATATGCAACAAGATTCTGGAATATGGGAATAGCCAACCCAATGTACTGCACATAGTTAGCCTTTATACTAATTGGAAATGAATGAAATATAAGAGCATGCAATAACTTTAGAATAACCAGTTTGATCACCCACACATCAGTGTAGAATTCTTGCAAGAGTGGTCTTTTTAACATGTTCTTTGAAAGACTGATGACTACAGCTCTATACAGATTTGAGAGAGGTGTTACATACCTATGGATGAGAGAGATAAACAACTGATACGAGTAGTTCACAGATGACATCAGAACCGATTATTTTTTTAAATGAGAACGAGTTGCAAGAACTCATTAATAGACTATCAAATGCACCAAAGAGGTTTGGAGTGATGATTAGCGCACAGAAGACCGAAGTTATGACGGTGGGTGTAGAACCGGACTAAAGCAGATAAACGAAACAACCCTGTCAGTGGGAAGGTGTAAATATTTCGGATCAATAATCACCGTGGATACAAAATAGTAGTAGTAGTAGTTGTTTATTTAGTCTCAATGGGCCAGAAAACGTACATATAATCCAAGTACAGTAGTAGTAGTAAACGTTTATTTTTTAAAACAGATTGGAAATCTATAACGGTAATATGAAAAAATATAGCGGGAGAATAACAGTGGTGTGAACCAGAATTGCAGAGGCAACTAGTGCTATGGCTAAGCTGTAGAAATTGTGAAGGAGCACAATAAAGAAGAAAATAACGATGATGAGAGATGTGGTCTGGGTCATATATTATTAGTACTGCAGAGGCGGTCTACCACTCAAGCTAGGGAAAAGGAAACCAAAACTGTTACTAAAAAAAGGGCTGCATGAAACTGCTACTCAAAAGAAAAAACGAACGAGTACGTCAAAAAAAGTAAAAAAATTATTGATGATGAAACCGGTATTAGTCTGTTATCATGCTAGACCTTCCCTTGACATTGTCTTGAGATTTCAACAATGTACTTGTAACATTTACATATGGATCACTTATTCTCATCAAAAGTAAATTTGAAGACGAGGCTAAGGCTTTTAAAACATACTAGTACGCGTGCAAGGGTTTAATATACGGGCTTGGACGATTGTGAAGGCTATGGACAGAAGAATAGATGCGACCAAAATGTGAAAGATGGTGAAGGTGAGGTGGTCCCGAAAGGCCAGCAACGAGAAGGTCCTAGAGAAGGCAGTTTAAAAAAAGAGGTTATAAACAAAATCAAAACAAGGAAATTGCAATTCTGTGGTAACATTCTGAGACATGAATTGAGAGAGAAGGACGTGATAACCGAAAGAATTGAAGGTATGAAAGGTAGAGGTAGACCAAGAATGAACGGGATAGATGATAGTGAAGGTGACGAGACAAGCGCAAGACTAAAGGAAGTAAAAATCCGTGTTCTCCAACCTCCGCAAGGAGAAGAAACTACAGACTGAATGACACTTTCGGATTTGAAATATATTCAATAACTAAAGACTCTTTTACACTTGACTCAAAGTTAGAGAAAACAAAATCGATAAAACAAATGACGAGAAAATCAATCATATGATCATGTTGGAGTGTTTCGATCCAATATGCTCGGTCATAAACTTTAAAAATCAGTTTATTTTTTACGTCAGTTGTAAAGATCTAAAAATATATTAGAGTGAAAGTTGTGAATTACGCTGTTCATAGAAGGAATATATAGTGTAAAGGAGATGCCGATGCATTACATGGAATATTGATCCATATACCAAGAACAAAGGAGAGTCACTAATGTAAAAAATCAAAGCAATGTGACACTTTTAACATTTAACTAATTATTATTGATCATTGTATCATTAAACATCTTATAATTTTAAATTATCATTTATCATTGCAACATTAAACTTCTTGAAATTTTAAATATTCAGTTGACTTATTTCTCACAATAATTAAGTGTCAAGAATTTGGTGCAACGTCATATTCTTCTTCTTCATGTTGTTTATATAAAAACTTTGCATTTTGTAAAACAAAACTAGTTAGGCATTTTCCCACGTAGATTCTCTGTCTCACTCTCTGATATGCCACATACTGACTGTATATCAGACAAGCTAGAGAACAGGAAAATAAACCCATTTACTTTGTTTCCTGCATTTGTCAGAGTAAACCCCAATGTGGAATATCTGTCTAAAATTTTCAATAGTCTCTCTTCTTTCATCTACAACTTCTATATTAAAGAATAAACGGCATTCTGGAAGTGATTTAAA
The DNA here is from genome assembly GCA_032274565.1 of Nematoplana nigrocapitula. NCBI lineage: Eukaryota > Metazoa > Platyhelminthes > Proseriata > Nematoplanidae > Nematoplana > Nematoplana nigrocapitula. The sequence goes on along the minus strand of JAUYWV010067006.1, from coordinate 2,979 downwards.
AAGATTTAATATTAGAAAACCGAGATATTATATCATATCTAAATTAATGCACTTTATACAGCTGTCACTCTACGGTCAGATTTGCAGCATGTATACCAGTTTTAGCTTTCAGCAGAGAAAAGTTCTGTATAATAATTGCGTTCTCATTAGACACATCATTCACATTTCATTACAGTGACAGTTCTTCGGAAATTCTTCAAATTTTGAGCTCGCAGTTTTATTATTACGCCATCTGTTTCGGGTCTATGAGTATACTGTATATTCATATCCAGCGTAATTTTTGATGTGTCTCTCCCTGTTTACTTTCGCATTTTTAAAAGCTATTTTTGTAACTCTAATTCACTACCTTGTCGATATTCATAGTTTCTTTAATAATAATTTGTAATTCCAAAAAGGTCGCTTATACATTTAATGCTAGCAACTGTCGTTTCCTTTTAAATCTATATGGTTAGTTTATTTTTGTGAAATTCAATAAGCCTTCAGCCGTGGCACCTAATAATAACACGTTATTCCTATTTTTATTGTTCCTATAATGCTTTTTGAGTTTAGTTTCAATCCTTTATATTTAACGACTGACTGAAAATTATTATATTATTCATTGCGTTTTCGTGACACGATTTGGAGACAAATTTTGGTTTATCACTCTTGCTTCAAAGATTTCTCTGCAATGGCAATTAAAATTATTGGAAATAATAATGACTCGTGTAGAGAAATTACGATGTATGCATAAACAAATCATATTAACATAACAGATACACGAAAGAGATCGTGTTGGGTGGACGTTTTCCAATATATGGTATTCAGTAATAACAAAGTAGTTAGATAACTTGATCCAGAGTGAACCCTAAGCAGGCGTGTATGCATATGTAGTTTTGCTAATGTGTCTTTTAACCTCTCCCGGCATGACTCATTTTTATGATGTATTCCAAATTATATTACAATGTTTTGAAGCTTCATCGCCAGTCCTACTTCATACTGCTAAGCTCATGTCTCTAAATATATTTCGTGTCATATACTGTAGAAGTAAATATTTCGAGTGAGAGTTCTGTTGTCTTAATGATCATATAATTTGGACAACAGCGCAACATGTTCCAGTTTCCTTCTTGATGATTGTTTCTCATTTATTGATGGTGCAAGGGATACTCTAATTATCAATTTAATCTAATGCTCTGCACTTCAAGTGACATAATAAACTTCTATAAGTGAAGTGCCGCAAACAGAAAATTGTTGAGAGTCCAGTCCGAGAAAGCTGCTTTCCCTCTATATAGGAGCGGACGCGGAGGGGGAGGGGCACGTGACCCCTTAAGAAAAGTTTACGATTTAAAAAAATATGCCCCCCCCTGCGCCTTTTTCCAATAAATGCCCCTTTTTCCTTTCTCCTTTTTTACGCCCTTCTTTGTTACCAATCTTTCTACGCTCATTTTGTAGATGTTATATAGTCAAGTTCAAAATCGACTGGTCATCCTGAGATATGAAAAATAACCGTTCAAATGTGATGATCTCATATACGTTTGTTTGTTCTATGGAATTAGGTGCGCGCTTGCATGTGTTTTGCCGGTATAACTGCAGAATGAATCTCCAAGAATTGATTGTTTAATTAAGCGGGATTTTCTATCGAAAATGTATAAATAAACACGTAATCAAAAAGAAAATTTTGTATTCACAAATGTTTTCACGAATTTTGAACATGTGCATTTAATATGTTTAAAAAACATAATGCAATTTTCCAGAGAGATTATATCTGCTTTTGTTGGTCTTGGGAAGGAAATGTGACATTCGAAACACGTTGGACGTGCTTTTATTACATTTTCATCAAATTGTGGTTTTTCCTTTATAGTTGAATATTTGCTTAAATGAGAAAACGATAGTCTGTCATCATTTCATTAGATGTTTGCTGGAATATTGCTTCTTTATATATTACACATACGTCTTGCACTATATTAGTTATTTATGTTTTACTAATTACATAGTTCTACTGCCTAATGCAATCTTCAGTATTGTTAAAATACATATAATTTGCCGGAAAGTTTATGATAATAAAATTACGTTTTAAAATTAAGTTGCCTGTGATGTTTGCTTTTTAAATAGCAGCTTCCAGTCTGTGGGGAATCAAAGTAACCATCTTCTATTATTTTGATCGGTCTGATGGGGACGATTACTAGAGCTTCTAGCTTTCCAATGTTAACAGTGAAATCGTCCGACACTTCTCCGTTTATAGGATAGTTTCAACAGTGCCAATTATATTCATATCTGTTGAAATCAGGTCATTTTTATAACTATTGTACGCCATCTCCACACATTTGACATATTATTCAGCAAATTGAAACTATTCACTTGTCGCACAAACCGATATATTATGCATGCACTCCATATTGTCACTAAAGTATAAAAAATACTAGATTTATTATGCTAACCGCAGGTAATACCCCAAAAATAATAAAACAGAGGTAGAAAGAGACAGTGTTGTTCTTATTTTTCTGGGCGACGACCAAGTCAGGGTATTATTTGGTGTTGTATTTATTTCATATGGGCGTTTTTAAGGCACACGTAGATTTGGTGGAGCCAAAATGGTTCCCAAACCTGCTCAATTTGCCAGCCATTGCATTCCCAAGATTCTGGAAAGTCATTTTCCGATGTCATATATACATGGGCGGATCCAGGGGGGGGGGGGGTCCTGACCCCCCTTCTGGCACAAGGGCCCTATAATTTTTATAGGGGGCCCCTCGCAGCACTGAAAACCTTTCTCTTAAAAAGTAACGTTGACAGCTGTTATCGCAGGCACACATTCAGAGGGGGCCCTCTTGGAAGGGGCCCAGTGGAAAAGGGGACCCCTGTTCGAAAAGGCCCAGTGGGAAAGGAGGCCCCGATGTTGGAAGGGGCTCAGTGGGAAAAGGGAGCCCCTGTTGGAAGAGGCCCAGTAAGGAAAGGGTGCCCCTGTTGGAAGCAGCTGGGCATGGTGCCCGCCATTATACGGCTAGG
>JAUYWV010066895.1:0-15787 GCA_032274565.1 Nematoplana nigrocapitula | reverse complement strand
ATCCGAACAACCTGGTCCTCCGTAGACCTAAGCCTACGGAAGCCAGCCTGCTCATCCGGCCACATTCCCAGCGATTCGCAAACCAGCTTTCAGCAACCGTGTCCGCGTGTTTTCGTGACCTCATTGGCTTCATTCATACAAACGTTGATATTACGATTCTCCAAGTATGTTACCAGATTGATCGTGCAGCGAAGGAGACGTACATATCATAAATGAGTATAAATCGAAAATTTCTTCCAGTAGACATAGTAGCAAAGTAGGAGAAAGAGAGAAGGAGCAAAGGGAACAAAAAAGGAGAAACGGAGAAGGGGCATAGATGGGAAGAAGGCACAGAGAGCGCAACAAGTAGAAAAGGAAGATGAGTCATAGTTCGGAAGAAGACGCAGAGGGCGTATATTTTTAAAGGCCAAATTTTTGTAGGGGGGGGGGCACGTGCTCCCAACGCCCGCCCCCCACGTTCGCGCCCATTTACGGGGTGAATGCGCCTTTTTTGACCTGGACCCCCCCTCTAGAATTTTCTGGTTGCGCCACTGCGTGTGAATACAACTTGACTTCTTATTATACTTAATGTTACCGGGACAGAACAGTATGATCGTTGACAGTGGCTGTCCTAAGTGTACAAACATAAGGTAGTTGCTTTGATTTGATGACAGAGTCGTCTTAGCGGTCTAACTTTACCACCTGACATTCGAATATTATTGTGCTATGTCATTTCACAATTGATACCTCCTATTCTTATAAATTCAATTTATTTTTATGTCCGAAATTATATAACTTGTTCATTTTATCTAGTGTATATTACAATTGATATATCCTATTTATTTCTAGTACTATTATATATTTATAAATCTATAAATATCTATTAACATATTTTTATTACTCTGAATTTCGGTATCCAAAAATTATCCAAAAAAATACAAATATGTTTATTTAAACTAGTATCTGTTAACAAAATTTCTATAAAATGGGTTTAAAAGTTGTGGGAACATTATAATATGAAAAGTCCCTGAACCTCAAGTTGCTGCATCTTTTATTTAAAAAACGCAAGTAAAAACAAAAGAGCGCGGGCCGATTCGGCCCCCCGGGTAGGAAAGGGTTAAAATTCAAATATTCAAAATATTTAATGCTGTATGATTTAGCTGATAATGTAAGATTTCATTTGAAGTCTTATTTTCTAAAATCGGTTAAGTAATACTAGTTTTATCAGCGAAAGATTACTCTGGGGGGCTCGAATTTAATGGACCACCCTGTAGAACATGACACGACTTTTAACATCAATGTTTTGTCGTTCATTTTTACTTTTAGAATCAGATTTATAGACGAAATTATAATCTCTAACTAGCATTGAAATATCCTTTTTCATTATATTTTCATTTAATGTTTGTCTGCTATGGTGTACTGCTAAACACGCCTAACTCGCTGCTAACCTCACGCCATTACAGATTTGGTATGATTATAAATTAGTTTGGAAACCAGAACATTATCAAGGAGTCAAGAAACTATATGTGCCTTCTGAGAAAATATGGCTACCGGACATAGTGCTCTATAATAAGTAAGTTTTACAAGTCTTTAAATATTCCGGCTCATCAACTCTACGGTCATTAGGTAATTAGTTTTTATATACAGTATATATAACTGATTCGTGTAAGCCATGTTAGGAAGGTCGTTTGGAAACATAATCATAAGATGCAAAAGACAACCACGACGTGTTAGACCGATTTGGTATTTCGGAATTGAAACGCGTTTCATATCTGGCGTGGCTTCGTCAGTGTTACCAATAAAAATAACAATATCTGTTAAAAGAAATATTGTGACCAGATAAAACCAGTTGATAAAATAAGCGAAAAATACCAATCAATTAAAAGTCGCAGAGTAGTACAGGAGTACTAAAATCACACAAAACTAGAAGCGAGAAATACTGAAAATCTAAAAATCACTAAAAGGATTATCACATATAAAACAAAAATGAAAATGAAAAATAAAAACTAAAAAAGACAGCTATTCAAAATAGACATAAATTTTGCTATACAAAGAGCTGCCTTCATGGTGATTTTAAAACTATTGCTTTCACTACAAAGCACAGTATGATTTAAATTACATAGTAGCAGAACAGCTACGTGTGTGAGCAAACACACTAGAGGGAGGACGAGTGTGTTCCCTCAGACGAAGGTCGAGGTACCTCTGCGTCTTATCCACATATAGCTTTCTGGGCAGAGGTGAAACGCGTTTGAATTCAGAAATAAAAAATCGGCTGTCTTTTGCATTTTGTTTATTTATTCTTTGTTCGCATTTCGTAATTTTAATACCGAATGCAACGGTAGGTGCTTCACAACCCCAGGATAAGTATTCAAAAATGTAATAAAATTCATTTTATTGTCGTATTTCAGATGAAATACCTCGCTGATAATCTTGAGATATCTAACTTTGTCAATCTTGTTTCAGCCAAGAAGTACGTACAGTGGTCATACCTCAGTATTGTGCAAATCAGTTAAAATATAATTATATTTGCATATTTCTTTGTATAAAACATCTTCAATTATTTTACTTACAGTAAATACAGCATCATATTATTGCAATTTTAAACAGAAAATGATGCATGATTACAGCGTCTAATTTATTCATATCACATTGAATTCTCTATGCAGGAATGGCGATCCAATGTGCTAACGTGGGATCCATCAGACTACAGCGGATTAACGTTTCTCTATGTACCGGCTGATCAGATATGGCAGCCAGATATTGTGTTGTTCAATAAGTAAGATAATGTAGACTCGCCTAATACACGCCGTGTGGTCTATATATACTAACAAACATTTTATTACAAAACGTAAACCATTTGATTAGCCATTAACACCTCCGTGCTATCTCAAATACACATGTTGGTCAACGTACTATAGTCTGATCGGCTGCTATAAATAGAACTATGACATACTACAGTCTGATTGGCTGCTATAAATAGATTGACGTCATCTGGAATTCCCAATCTATTTATAAGTGGACTGGATACGACACATTACCTACTACTTAGGCTAGCCAACTCATTTATAATGTGTTAGAATTGTTTTGTGTATATCTGTAATCATGTTCATTCTATTCAAAGATATTTCAACTATACTTATTGGGCGGGTGTTACAAAGCAAGATTAAATTAGTACCGCGTACTAAAAGGCGTGTTACGACGTGGAACTAAATTTCGCTGAAAGAGTAGTCCCGGACTAAAAAATTGTCTCATCAGCTGATTCAGTTAACCAATGGTAGAGAAGGAAGCATACGCTGAAATAAAGATAGTTAGTTCACCACGTATGTATAGCATACTGATGTCGTCACACCTGATTGGTTATTCGACATCGGATAACATTCCTAACATACAGCTTAACGATCGCTGAGTCATTTTGTTCGCAGTAAAATTTATTATGGATTCACGCAAACGGTCGGACAGTTTTCACGCGAAGAAAAGAACTATTTTATAGATTTAATACAAATACACAAGCTAGTCGAAAAGCAAGGCAGGGAGCGTCAAAATTTTGCGAGAGAAACAACAGGCGTGGGAAAAGAACGTACGATCATTAATTAACGCCCAGTTTGCTGCTAACAAAAACCGTAGCACAAGTGAAAGTGCTATGGCCACATTTGAAAGTTAGGACAAAGAGGACACTGGCAACAGCAATTCGCAAGGCAAGGCGTACAGGTGGAGGTCGTGTTCCGGTGGCATTTACTTGTGACAGCCGGTATAGTTGACGAAATTGTTCATTGCTGTTGGGATCAAAGAGATTCGATCGGTCCTGAAATGTAGCACTTTGAAGAGTATAGTTTGCAAGAGCCATGCTTGGAGTATGTATGCAGACGAGGTGAATATGATTTAGTGTGGCACTAAATTGCTTGATTATCGTTCAATTTTAATTTTAATATATTTAACATAATTACATAATGAAAATCAGAGAACGGGTGAAACGAAAAACACAAATGAAAAACACTGAAAAGGGAACCACATGATCAGTCATTAACAGTCTTATACACAAGGATGGTAGAGGCATGGCAAAAGGAGTTTCTTTGCCTCGTTGACTTACATGGAGGCTGTATAAAACGATCTGACAGAGATGATTTTTGGGGGCAGATTTTAGTAAGTGGGTGGTGAGGGTTTTGGGAGATTTGTTTAAGCAGTTTGACTGCAGCAAAGTTTCGGCGTACCGTTAGGTCAGTAAACAATTCACAGGTAAATGAAGATCCGTAAATCAACAAGTGGGCTCGTCAATGAATTTTGTCCAGGGTTTCGCGGTTTTGGGCGGACATACCCACTAGAAGGGAAGTGCAGTATTCGATAACTGGCAGAATTAATCCTCGGTACAGATCTTTCAGAGAGTTTTGGTTAAAGACTGATAGGAGCACTCGAAAGACGTACAGGCGTCTTGATGCAGTCGCGTTTACGGTGTTCACTTGGGCATTCCAAGTTAGGTCAGACGTAAATATGATACCGAGGACTTTGAGCTGGTCAACTTTGGTGAGTTTTGGGAGTGTAGGGTATAGGGGTGTCGTGGAGATTTGGGAATCCACATAATTGACCCTTGCGGAATACCTGAAGTCACAGGCATGTCGCTACTGATTGATTGATAAACTTTCACTGTTTGCGTTTGGTTTTGAAGGAAGCTGAAGACACAGTGGGTGAATCCTATGGCATGCGACACACATAGATTGGAAACAATCTGCAAAGTGTCATGCCAAATTATGACGTTGGCTATCAGAATGTTCCTCAACCAGCTTATAATCGAAGAATGTTCACCTTTGTCTATCCGAACTATGCCTGCATTCGAATCAATGTTCATAGTACAGCCGCACATTGCAGAATAATTTGATTCATGACTTTTTCTCTTCATGAGACCTTTAATACCCCCCTCCTTGTAGATTGTACGTCGTTCGTATCTACTGTATATACAAAAGTAGTTGCTCTATATAGCAACTGATCAGTCTGATTCTGATTCAGATAGTAGTATTACGAAATTCTAGTACTTGATCCATATTTGCCTTGCACAGCCCAATGTTTCTATTAATTTCAGAGTTGCGTTTCGCAATAGATACCCGGCAAAACGACAAGTAGCAAAACTTACTAAGTTCTGAAAACGAAAATATATCTTAGTATAACTTATTCTGTTCTCAATAGGATCTTAGTAATTTCAACTGTGATATACATCTTAGTAAATTCTATTATATTCTTACTAAGATCTTAATAAGTATAAGTATTGCTTAAATCTTAGTAAGATCTTGTAAGCATCTGAATAATTTTATTAAAATATAGATTTCAATAAATATTATCCTTATATAAAATTTATTGATTCGAACAGAATTACAAAGTTTAAATATAACTATTATTGATAAACCACACTCAACTAATGCAGGGACGCACCCAGGATTTTGTCGATGGGAACTGGCACAATGTGGTTTGGATTGGCACATAAAGGCGCCAAAGATTAATGAAAAACAAACATTTTCCATTTTTATTTTAATGTTGAGGACTTAAATTTGTTTCAATTAGCACAACAAACCGGTTCTGGGGTAATTGCCCCTCATCAGTCGACTACCAAACCATTAGACTACAGGTTCGCCTGCTGAATGTGCTGTGTAAATGCCGATAATGACTTACATAAACTTCCATTTGATGCCACACAAACTATTATTTGCATTTCGCAATGCATATGACAACATTACTCAGATACTGTAGAATTCCTGCGCTTGCTCTACTACTTTATATATGAACGCTTTATTTGCTTGTTTAATAGAATCAAATGTTTTAATAAAAAGTCCCGAAATTTTTTTGTAATCTTAAACATGATATTGAACATTTTTTTCAGGTGCCAGTCTGTTAATATTTGTTGTAATTCTCCCAGGATTAAACGTTTACATAAAATATTTAACAGTTCTAAAGATAATCCTTATTTTGTTATTCTAAAACCGGATCAAGGTCAGGCTTGTGTTAAAATAAGACTTTTCTAACTGTAATGCAACATATTGGCATTTGAATTTAATTTTAGCCATAACAAGAACATGGATGTAGCTTATTGTGTTCTCGTTTGCGATCTTAAAAATAATATTTCTACGTTAAATCCACTTTTAATTTTATATTTATTTTATAAACTATATGCTAAAAATAAGCTATTCCATTTTTTATAAACGAACCTGCTTTATTTCATTTAGCAATATTCCTCGGGTGCCTTGCGTTGATCTCAGCTGAAGAAACACTATATTATTATATTGTGCACATAAACTGCTTCTCTGATAACCCTGAGAGATGTGTGTGGAGTGCGGTGGAGTAATCTCTTGCTGGCTTTGCTCTAACTCTGTCTTTTCTAACAAATTACCCGAGTCAATTCACAGTTCCACTTCGAAATATTCTCAGAAGCAACGAACCTAATAATAAAGTGTTTGAAGATATTAGGCAATAGACGTAAATGGCAGCAGAATCTGGTACCATTCACCAACGAATATTATTTGCTACAGAAGCACCTGAGGATGACAACAATAAGAGGGCTAACTGATGTCGGAGATTGAACGACTTAACGTCTACAAAAATAGTCATAGTACAAAAGTGGCTTTGAATAGTTCTTCTTAGAAGACCTTCCTGGTTTCATTATGAAAATAAGGAATTGACAGGACAAGAATTAAATACTTTCTATACGTTTAATGAAGTAATCAATCAGAAACAACAAGACTACAAATTTTAAACGAAGAAATTCCCACCACTAAACGGATACTGGAAAATGCATTGTGATTACGCAAGAGTCAACGCACTGAGCTAGTTAATTTGCGCTTGAAGTTGATATTGAAAAAATCTAATAATATGATTGGTGAGAAAGTGGATTCTATAAATGCGACATTTAGAATCGCCTTCAAATTCAGTCGCACTATTCTTTTCTTATTCGTCTATATACAAAACAAATGTGGAATCAGTGAAAACAACTGAAACTAAGAAAGTGAAAAGGAACTAAATTCAGAGCAACTTTGCTTATGAACCATTTACAGCATGCATAATGACTAGGAGTCGGTTATATCGTTCTGATTATCGATTTATCTCTTTCTTCACCACATTTTTTGCAATCCTGGCTGGTCTTCTTGCTCTGCGTTGTCTTTATTCGGCTTGTCAATTGCTGTGCTTCGCTTGCTCACGAAACTAACCCTCGGCAAACTTTGAGAAAAGATTATATGAATAGCCCACCTCTTGATCTTGTAGCGCCGATGGGAATTACGAGGTCACCCTGATGACCAAAGCCACGTTACACTATGACGGTCGGGTGTTGTGGGAACCGCCGGCAATTTACAAATCCTCCTGCACCATCGACGTGGAATTTTTCCCATTTGACGAACAGGAATGCGCGATGAAATTCGGGTCGTGGACCTACGACGGCAATCAGGTTGATCTGAAACACATTCTCCAAATCAACATGTCTATATCCGGCCCACTGCTCATCGATTATGGCATAAATCTGGAAAATTTCTACGACAGCGTCGAATGGGACATTCTCATAGCTCCGGCCAAACGCAATGAAAAGTATTACCCGTGCTGTCAGGAACCGTATCCGGATATCACCTTCAATCTGACGCTGAGAAGAAAGACCCTGTTCTATACGGTGAATCTGATTGTGCCCTGTGTGGCCATATCTTTCCTCACTGTTCTGGTTTTCTACCTACCGAGCGACTCCGGCGAGAAGATCACTCTCTGTATCTCCATTCTCCTCTCTCTCACCGTGTTCTTCCTGCTTCTAGCTGAGATCATCCCGCCCACCTCGCTCGTAGTACCCCTTATAGGCAAATATCTCCTCTTCACCATGATCCTGGTCACTTTGTCCATCATTGTCACGGTGGTCGTACTCAATGTCCACTTCCGCTCCCCCTCCACGCACACCATGTCCCCGTGGGTGCGAAAGGTTTTCATCAACGTGTTGCCCTGTCTGCTGCTTATGCAACGCCCAAACATGGAGTTAGAATCGGAGGTAAGCACCAATTGAAGATATTTTTTTATTTCCTTTTGTCTGTTTGTTATCTAAAAGCTCTAGATTAGCTCATGTCACAGGGCTGTAACGGGGCTGGTAAAAAATCCCGCTTCATTTATGGTTTAAATAATTTTATTTTGATAACACCATTGTGAGCCTCTTTCTCCATTGATAAAAACATTCCAGAATACAGAATAAGGCTCCAAATGGTGTTAGAATAGGGGGATTTCAAACACCTATGCCTCACTCAGTAGGGCGTTCCTATAGTTGACGTAATATTTGGCGTAGAAGATTTCCGCTCCATGCAAGATTTATGAGACTTTTTCTTTTGTCACAGAGGCAATTATTGCAACAATGCCACATCAATATATTACAGATTGAATAAGACTCTTTCAGAAGCGAATTTGATTCTGGGAGTTGAGAGGTACATACCGGCAGCTATGTCCAACATGGACATGCGATAGTATCACTGAGAGAAATGCTAAACTGTTTATCTAAAGCTATCAAAAGCATAGGTAATGTGTTAGCCGATCATGTAGAATAGCATAGAAATGTTTTGAGTAAACACATTTGAAATATTTGAAATATTCTTGCATAATTTGAACAGACATTGGCTGACAATGATTTAGAGGAAACTGAGAGTCAGAAGGCTCTGAATGGACTTCAGGAGATAGAAGAGTTTCTTCAGACAAAGATCAAAGAGAAATCATCTGTAAAACAGAGGTAAATACAACGTTTATTTTACAATTTATGCTGGCTGATTGACCTGGATAATCATGCGGTCATTGTTGTTCACTTATTTCACCAAAATAAGTTTTTTTAGTAATATAGTTACTCTAAACGTAATGTAATTCATCCGTGGAATTCTAAATACCTAATTCATTATTAGTAATTATATAATCAATAATTAAGAATAACTGTTCTAAATATATTATTCATAATTTTCTATTCTCAAATCTCAATTACTTTCCTTACTTTTGATTCTTAAATCTCAGGTTTTTTCTAGATTTTATTTGAACTATTTTTAACCTCATTTGGTTTATAATTATCAATAGGAAAGTTTCCGCATTGGGACGAACGATGGCCAACATGTCTGCTGCAGCCGCTGCTATGGATAGTCAATCCACGATTAAAACTTCAGAAAGAGAAAAGGCAACAATGGAGATGGATGATGACGCCACAGTTCCCGGTGCGCAGAAACTACTTCAGTTTGAGATTGAAAATGCTTTGGAAGGAGTTCGATTTATTGCGCAACATATGCGCAAAGAGGACAGCGATACGAATGTGGGTCAAGTTTCAGATATACATATGCAAGGTTTACTTCTTTCACCGATTTATTTACTGAATACGTTTTTTAGACCTTACTCTGCGACTGTTCCTATTCTTTTGAAATCTTTCATCTAAAAGCAGGCCTTACAGTGTGAAATATGCTTTTGTGACATTGTTATTCCCTTCCTATTCTGTTCATCATAATTCAGTATCCGGTTTCAGCACTTGTCTCTGTCCTTGGTGTATGACTTCATTTCGAAAATATTTCCTAGATGTTGATGTCTTTTACATGTATCTGTTGTAGATCTTGAATGTGGCAATAGTGGTAATAGGAATACCCGCACACAGAGACCAGTACCCAACAGTGCATATATTTCTTTAATGATAATTTTAGAATCGAACATTGTTTTCTTGGCAGTTTCGTTATTGCAGTCACTGCACATTTTATATATTCAAACAAAATACACTATTTTACAAAAATGTATATATTTGTATGCAGTATATGTTTTTTCTGTTAGATTAAAGAAGACTGGAAATTTGTAGCAATGGTTCTTGATCGACTCTTCCTTTGGGTTTTCACCGCGGCATGTTTTGTAGGTAAGTCTACCTTGGTTTTGTGTTTATACTACACGCACAATGGACTCCTATATGTGAATATTCAGGGCGTCTAAAAATGCCACACAGTAGAAGAACGCTCAGAAGATCAATAATATTTAATGGCATTGATACAGAATATTTCTAAATGTGAAAATTGCAAAACAAAACTGTTTAAGAGAAAAGTTAATTTGTTCAAATTGTCAACCGTTTTGTTCAATAACTCAATAGAATCGATGGTTGTAAATTTCCGTGTCGAACTGTTTAAATTATGTCAACTAACCGCAAAAGGCAGCACGATTTTGTTAGATTCGATATAGTCCCTGTTCTGGACTCTGGTGAAGAAAGTGAAAAATGTTTTGTAAAATTCTAGTTATTCAGTAATTTTAATAAGGGTAAAAATGCAAGCCACATCATAATCCATCCATAAAGTCAAACTGGTTTCATTTATTAAAAATTAAAAAAAACAGTATATATTGCGACGTATAGCTAGGTCATTCTTCGCAAGATATCTGCCATATCCGGATTGAAAGGCGGGAGAGTAAATTACAACATTTGTTTGGCCGATAGCACCACCTTGTTAGCGACATCAGAAAACGAGAAAGAGCAGCAAGCGCTTTTGGACAAAGTATAGTGAAGCAACTGCAGTAGTGTGATAAAACGGAGTCAATGGGCATCAGTAAATTTGCTGAGAAACCACAATGACATATAAAAATCGGTGAACAAGTGCACCGAAGAGAGAGATCACTAATTATCTCGGAAGTTTGATTATAACGGATGCTATAGATGTAAAACGGAGATAAGGTAGCGTATTATCGTCGCAAAAACGAAGTCGCAGATGTGCGTTACATTTTTGCTAACAGGAACTTGTCTATGGCACTAAGGATTCATGCACTCGAGTTTTACATATGGTAAATCTTGACCTATGGATGCGAAAGCTGGATCTTAACTTCTGAGCCAGAGAAGAACATCGAAGCAGCAGAAATGCGGTTTCTGAGAAGAATGTTACGAATATCTTGTGGGAACGAAGAAGTTCTGAGAAGGACTGGAGTGAGAAAGGAGCTCCTGTCGTTTTCTTGCGGGCATGCCATCAGAAAAAAGGGATTAGAGTGCGTTGCTTTGAAAAGGACGCATCGAAGGGATGAAGGCAAGAGTACGGCAGCGTGCAATGCATATGGATCAAATAAAGAAGATGACAAGCACACAGAGTCTACCGTAGAAATCTTCAGCTGTGCTGGCGATCGTCCACGTTGGACAGACATGGTCGCATAAAGCGTGCATTCCGCGGCGCAGCTAAGCACGCAAGTATTGTATTGTAAATGAAGAATACTGCTGTCGAAAATGTTTATTTGAATAAACCCAACCGGTGTGACTGTATATGAAAGGTCTTTTAATCCTTATTCAAAATGAAAAAATGTAGTGACCAGTTATTTACTGCTGTTTTTATCCATCTAATATTTCGTGAATGGACAGTGTTATTAGTACGGAGGACGGTACATTGTATAAACGATTGTTATTTTAAGATATTTTTCTTTAGTTCTCGTTAAATGTTTTCACATTGTCTTTCCGTCTTCTTGCGAAGTGAGTAAGAGAAAAGTTGGTGAGAAGAGGAGAAGTTATGGTGTGTTTTCTGTATTTTTAAATTTAATCAAATTGAGTCAAACTCTTAGTTGCCAAACGCCTATTACACCTTCGGGTTGGTTTGATGCCCTTATGGGAAATAAAAATAAATAAATGTCTATTAACACTTTATGCCAAAGGTATTCGTCAAAATGTCTTTACCGTTCATATGCCAGCATTAAAATAAACTATAAAAGAAAATTATACTACTAAATCAATTTAAAAGTAGAAGTTAGGATACTCGTCCAGTATTCCATGGGCACAGAATACAACCCTGGATTACAAATACAGAAAATAAACTGTTCTCTTATGCGTTATAATAACTTAGCAACCTATAAGGCGTTGGCAATACAATAAAAGTTTAGACAAGTATATTTTTATTTTACTATTTCTCAGTTTTCTTTACCGTTTGTCAATAATGATGGCATACAATAGTTAATTATCTAACTGTACGTAAACTGGATTTTATTGGGTTATTTTATTTAAAAAAACATTTGGCATAACTGATTGGTGGCCACCCTGTTGATATCATTTTACAGTTTACTAAAATATGTTAATAAAATATTCAAGGTTTCATAAGGTTTGACGTATTTTAGTTTTCCCCAAAAAGTATTTCTGAAAAAGTATTTAAATATATTTCTCACACATAAAGCATTAATTATTATTTGAGCTATTTAAACGAAAGAAGCATATTAATGTTAAGTTTAATGTCATAGCTAACAGACAGATAATATAAACTATAGGATTAAACTGTTTTTTTAAGATGTTCTTAAGAAAAAGCTTAAGGCAAAATAAATTCCTGAATGATTTCTTAAACCCGATTGGGATCTCACTCCTTGTCTATAATTTTTTTTAATTTACTGATTTATATACAAACAGCGCTTTCATATTTTACTATCGCATTTGCATATCCAAACGTTGTAGAGCACGAGACACAAAAAGAACTTTTGGAATAACCGACTTGATAATTCAACGCGCTATGGATTACTCTTGCAATGCGATCTCTAAAAGCTCCAGTAACCTTTCCCTATAGGACGCACTGAATTCTGCAAAATAGGCACAGGTTTAGAGTTTCATCCGAATTCCTTTGTTAATGCTCACCTGTCAGCGTTTTTAATTAAGTTGAACATTGAGGTAATAAGAATAAGGTGAAAGGCGACAATTCGATAAGGGGCAAACTATCTCAATGCTTTACTACAATCAGAGCTTGCTCCATTCAGGCGTGACATATGGATTATACAAAATGATCCAAGAATTGTTTAAGCCTACGAGTTCAGCAGTTCTAATGACTTCTACATCATATGCAGCTTCTTCGTAATATCAACTCAGTCACGTCAGGTCACATTCGCGAATTCTATTGCCAGCTGAATTTGAGCAACTGTCAGAAAATAAATTTTCACTTCTGAACATTGTTTACTGTCTTTTTGTAAATCTCATATTTTCTATTTAAAAATCATAATAATTCTCCGTAACTTGTAAAGTTCTCCACGATATTTGTAAAGTTAAACTTTGCATAGTCACTGTCAGAGAAGTTTCTAAGGCCTAAAATATAAAATATAAACAAAAGTCTACTGATTACTACGAATGGTTATAGTGAGGGCTGTATGATAACAGTCTACATTATCTTGGAGATTTAAAACATCTTTAAGATTGTGATTAAGTGAGTTTGTCAATACTTGCAGAGTATAACCCTCCCTCACGCCATCACCCCATTCAAAATATAAACGATTGGCAGAAAATATCAATGAAGATGTAAAAAATATCAGATGGTTTCATAAAGTATTCATTAGAATCCCCCCTGCTCTGTGCAGACATAGTAAAGTCAAAATAGCTGCATATATACATATATACAGATGCATACAAAAATCTCTTAAAACAAAACTATTTAAATCTGATTTGGTTCTTTTGAGCAGAGTTGTTAAAGAATACGACAAGCGCATCAACTTAAAGAAAATAAAAGTTCTCAAGATTAGTAAGGCCAGTGATGAAGTGATGAGTATAACGGTAGAGGGTACAACTAGAACATGCCAACCATTTGAGTTGAAATACTTGGACAGTGCACTAACAAACGATGGATCGTGTGACAAAAGAAATCCGAAACAAAATATCTTTCAACATGAATGCAAGTCTAGATCTGAAAAAGAAGCTAACAAAACTTTAGTGTGGAGTGTACTTCTGTATGGAGACGTGGACTCTAAAGGCGGGAAATGTTAGTAGACTGGATGCTTGTGAAATTGGGGTTCTGGCGCTGAACAGAAAGGATCAGTTGGAAAAAGAGAGTTTCAAATGAAGAAATGTCACTAGTCTGGACAATTCGTAAGAGCCAGAAAAGGTGAATGGGTCATGTGCTACGCCATGACTGCCTTCTGAAAATAGTGTTTAAGGTAAGAGAGGATGGGGAAGACGGAGAACGGGAATGCTGGACGATCTACAGGAGGGAAGACCGTACGCTGCACTGAAGTGGTTAGCCCAAGACAGAAGGAGACTGCAGAACTAAAACCTGCCTTCTGGAAAAATATGATATTTTAACGGGCAATACTCTCTAATTTCTGCATTTATCTATGTAGTTGTCAAAGTTTAAAAATATTTGAATGACTTAATTCTCCGTTTTCAGGAACACTTGGCATCATTCTGCAAGCCCCGACGCTCTACGACGATCGGGTTCCCCTCTCCTCCAGCTCTCTTCCGAGTGAATCCAAAGTGTACAAATTAGATCATTAGTAGGGTCAATCAAGACATATCGAATGCCAACAAACAGTCTGTCTTAACAGTACCACCAACAGCCAATACTTGTGGTTTCAATATTTACAAGATGAAAACGACGAAAGTTTACCGATGACTGTTTTATATGAGAATAAAGGAAACATTAATTAATACAAAACCGATTTGTGTATCGCTTGCACTTTGCGGAAAAGAATAGTTAGTAACTTAAATGTCCTTGCAACAATCTAATAAAGGGACTATAGGAAATCGACTTGACTACAGAATGGATACCCAGACAATACATTAGGCAACATTGCGTATAATTAACATATATATAGAAAACAGGATGCCGAGTACGAATTCATTACGGTTCTTTGTGTATGCAAATGTATTAGTAAAAAACGCGCCAACTATTTAAATACCTTTCTAGGAAAACGACTAAAATAAACGGTGTCAACGATCGGTTGATATATTCTTATCACGAGTTGGCATCGTTTGATTGACGTTCAACGATGATTGCCTGTTGGCTGTTATTATGTGAATAATTAATTGATTTCTTATTAATTGACGTTCAACGCCTCACTGTCTGTTAACCGTCGCCATTCGCACTGGTATAGTTCCGAAGTGATGTTGCTTGGTGATTAAATCCACTTTTTTTGGCAAACGCATTATTATTTATATAGGACAATAAAATATTAAACACGTCCTCCTCTAGTTCGGAATGTTACCAAATAAATATCACCATTTCCATGGAAGCATTACAGATCGCATATCAATAACAGGCATAAAATGATGATCAGTAAAGATTTGGCACTCTCACTCTCTTGGCAGCTTGTGAGTGAGAGTCATTAGTTGATTTTCATTTCTTTGCCACTACCGTATTTGTCAAATTTATAATTTCAACGTAATTTAATTTTCAAGTCTGCTTGTATATTCAATAGTTAACAAATTAATCAATACTTTGAAAATGTATGATTATTCGTTGTTAGAAATGATCGATTATCCTGGAATTCTGTAGAGAGTTTTGGGATTAAGTTTTTCTACAAATGTGGCAAATTTAGTTCGAATCCGTAATAAAAATTTGACGATTTTGCGTAAAATGTGTAATAATAACAAATCAATAATTAAATGTATAATGGAAAAATATTTATATAATTAGTCTATACAATGAATTCAATTCATCTATATATAGTTTCAACCACGAACAAATTCATTTCAAAATCAGTACTTGTGTGTACAACAATATAAACTTAAAAATACAATATGTGACACCTATGTTTTTACTCATATATTCTAATCAAACATGTTTTAAACTCTCACATCCTCTACAGATTTTGTTATGACATGCATAATTCGAAAACAATTTTGAATCTAACGTGTATACTAATCTTATTCTTTGTATACGAAACATATATAGGGGTAGGCAGCAAAAAAATGCGTTTTTGTGCAAAGAAATCATAATACATTTATTTTGGTACTTGTGGTTCCTAGAATAAGCATAGATAACCAATAAATTCAAATAGATTAATAGATTCATAGCGACCTCTATTAAATCTATGGATATAATTTATTGACATACAGACATTTCAAATTCAAATATCTATATCTATGAAATCGATAAAA
>JAUYWV010066784.1:0-15788 GCA_032274565.1 Nematoplana nigrocapitula | reverse complement strand
TGTGTGTGTGTGTGTGTGTGTGTGTGTGTGTGTGTGTGTGTGTGTGTGTGTGTGTGTGTGTGTGTGTGTGTGTATCTATGTGTGCGGTTTCAGTGTTGGAAAGTTTCAAAAATAAATTACTACCATTGCCATTTGAATATCGTATACTGAAAGAGAACCTGAAACATGTTGACTAGTTATTGGAGAAGTACACAACCCTGAGCCGTCATAATTGCCTCGTCGCACACGTGTGCGCTCGTCGTGGATTTTGGGGGCTCAGGGGTAGCTGGGAAAAGGGTGGGCAACAGTGCAGCATGCAAACGAGGAGGTATACACAGTTGGCCCCATTAATCTTCCCCCACACATTGACCTTCTCCTTCAATTCGGCTAGACTGTGTCCGAAGTGACAAAACTAATATCCTTAATTTCCCATTAATTGACTCTAGCTACACAGCTGGACAAGCAGTTTCTGCCTGATGCGAAGTTTCATAGCGAATGCTTCATATGGTTATAGTACTTTCGACTTTCTTTTTACTTTTCTATATTACTTCACTTTCAACTATATTTTTCTCATTCTTGCTCGTACTGTATGATTTCCAAAATTTATTTCTTTTCATTCTCTTACGTCTTTGATTTATGTGTTCTAATTCTTAATAGCAACACTTTTTCATAGTTTATCATTAATCGCCTTCCCCATTCCCTTTCATCTATTTTTCCCTACACTGTAAAACTTCTAAAGCCTCATTTTAGGCATTGCTTTTAATGCCAAAAATGGGACATATTGGATAATTGATGTAAATGTGGCATTATGACTAGCATTAAAAAACATTAGATGTTGAACACTTTGTATGTATGTTGTCTGCTTTATCCAAACTCTTTTTGAGAGAATATCTGTCCAAAGCATTGCGATTTGGCAAATGAAAATAATTGCTCCAAAAAACTGTTGAAAAAATCTAGGTCGATTTAAAAAAACATTAAATATTACAAAAAGATTTTTTGTCAAGCCACTTTAAAAAATCGACCAGATCGATCGGTTGGCATTGCTCAGTTCGATTTGAATTTGCGGATCGAGTTTCCTATATATATATAGCCAGTTTCGGTTTCGCTTTCTATTGCAGGCAATCACTGTCCATCCTGCGATCAGACGGCCACCTACGAAAGCATCGTCAGTAGTTTTTGTCTCAGTAATATCGGTAAGTTGGCTTCGCATACATACTGTTTGCATAGCTGTGAATAAATTGTCCATATATAGGATTTCGTGATCTATATGGATGGGTGTATAAATATTTTTCAATTGCCTGCCAAAGAGACTTCCACCCACCTCTGCGCAGGCGGAAAAGGTATGGGAAGGTGTTTAGTTAGCTTTATATTTGTAGAAGAAGTCTTCGACGCACACACACACACACACGCCTACAAAATCCCAATACTGCTGATATAACGAGCTGACTATAGCTGTCTGCTGCTGGGGTTCTTCTGTTGGTTCCACCCTTGTGTTTTGTGTTCCGAGGAGGTTTTCCGCGCGTCCGTTCGAAATAACTGATGCGATGGGCGGGCGTCGGTGATCGGCCAGACACGCTTTGATCCTTCCCGATAAGGCTGGCTTTTACGGTCATACACTGGCGTAACTTTTCGGATCATCATCATCACCAACTACTACTCTGATCATCCGCATGATTAATGATCCCCCTTGCGAATTCTGTCCGCGCCAAATCTCTGCGCGTGGCGTGGCAAAATTGGGTGATCCCTATCTATCACCGCATTTTTATTGCCCCACTTTTTGCACAGTCCTTCCCTCCCCCCCTCCCCTAGCGATACTCCTTTTCCTCTAGAAACGCCCCCAAACAATTAGTGTTGTTATACGGGCGTGCGTCGATTAAACGACTCCAATAAATTTAATGTTTTTCGCCCCGTATAGCGAGTAAAATCTTGAAACCACCGCACCAGTACATCAAATGAATTTCTAAGACCTAAAAATTATTTTTTAGAATTTTGATCCCCTAAAAAATATTATGTGACTTAACACGAATTCTCGTAAAGCAACTACAGATTTTGTTGGTCAAACTGAGAACTTTTCAGATGAATAAGTAGATAGCCCTTAAAATCATTATGATAAAAATTTCATGCAACTGAAGCTCTATTTTATTCGAAATAAAATGCGGCGTAGCTCGTCAGAGAGCTGCTTAACGCAATCTAGGTGAATACTATTTAACATCAAGTCGACATTCGGTCAAGTGGTGCATCAATAAAAATGATCGCTACAGGTACGTTAAAAGCGATACAATAAAATCAAATCAATAAATAAGGTTAAATGAAAAAATAAACTTTTAAACTAGGACATACAGAGTCATAGCCGTAAATTATAAAAGTCAGTCTGTACATATAGAGATGGATTGAACCTTTTAATCCATATTGCCTCCAGGATGGATAAAATCTTGAAAGACGTCGATTGGCTAGGACCCCGAAGCGTGAAGTAGCGTCTTCTCGATCAAGAGGTAGGCAAGTTGGGTGGGACTTCAGGTGTGTGGCGATGTGTGATGCACACTTCAAGTTCTTGCCCTGGAGAATGCTGGTGGGTACATGTTCGCGAATCCTTTCAGCCAGGGTCCGTGAAGTGCGACCGATGTAAACAGCTGTGCAGCTGCATGTGTACTTGTGGATTACAAACGCCCGAGGGTTGACTACACGGTCCTTACCACCTAGAAAGGCTAACGGGAGGGTTTTTGAGTAGAAACGTACGGATATGGCTGGTGCTGATTGCGCTGTTGCTGTCTTGATGCGGCGCTGTTTGGCTGTCCTAGTGATGTTGTCATCTTTGAAAGGGAGCTCCAGAAACACCACCTTCTTTTGTGGACAATACTGGGGTACCTGGTTGTGTTTCTTTCGATCGAAATCGGTGTAGGTACGGATGAAGTCGATAGGGTAGAAGTTTTGTAGCAGGTGACTCTCGATGGTTTTCAGTTCTTGTTCGAGGAACTCGTTAGAACATATACGAACTGCGCGGTAGGCAAGAGTCTGGACAAGCGCTTTTTTGTAGGAAACATCTACATGGCTGTTATAGTTCAGTAATATGCCGGAATAGGTGGATTTCCGATAAATTGATGTGCGAAGCCATTATTTTTCCTCGTTACCAGGACGTCAAGAAACGCTATCTTAGATCCTTGTTCGATCTCTGTTGTAAATTGAAGATTAGGGTGGACGGAGTTGAGCTTTTGAAGGAAACTCACGTGTTTGCGTCGTGTATCGTCGGTGAAGATGCCAAATGTGTCATCTACGTAGCGTCTGTAGAAATTGGGAAGATCATGTGCTGTTGGGTCATTCATTATTTCACCTTCTAACCAATTCATAGTGACCGCAGCCAGAACTGGTCCGAGCGGGGAGCCCATGGCCACTCTATCTGTTTGTCGATAGAGTTGCTCGCCAAACATAAGTGGTACGTCTTTCACGCATAGATGCATGAGCTCCTTGAAAGACTGCTTCGATAGGGTAGTAGGCTTTGATATACTGCTATAGAGAGCATCGGAGGCGAGTTCCACAGCTTTGTTTAGAGGAACGTTGGTGAATAATGACACCACATCGAATGAAACCATGTAGTTATTTGGAGTAGTGTCTAAGTGTTTTACATCTGAGGCGAAGCACAATCCACTGCTAGTGCTTGTGCTTGAAGATGCAGAAACCGCGAGGGCGATCAGGTTGTTTAGGTAAGAGGCCAAAGCATGAACAGCTGGCCCTATCTTGCCTACCGCGCAGTTTGTATATGTTCTAACGAGTTCCTCGAACAAGACCTGAAAACCATCGAGAGTCACCTGCTACAAAACGACTACCCTATCGACTTCATCCGTACCTACACCGACTTCGTTCGAAAGAAACACAACCAGATTCCCCAGTATGGTCCACAAAAAAGGTGGTGTTTCTGGAGGTCCCTTTCAATGATGACAACATCACTAGGACAGCCAAACAGCGCATCAAGACAGCAACAGCGCAATCAGCACCAGCCATATCCGTACGTTTCTACTCAAAAACCCGCCTGTTAACCTTTCAGGTGGTAAGGACCGTGTAGTCAACCCTCGGGCGTTTGTAATCCACAAGTACACATGCAGTTGCACAGCTGTTTACGTCGGTCGTACTTCACGGACCCTGGCTGAAAGGATTCGCGAACATGTACCCACCGGCATTCTCCAGGGCAAGAACTTGAAGTGTGCATCACACATCGCCACACACCTGATGTCCCACCCAACTTGCTTACCTCTTGATCGAGAAGACGCTACTTCACGCTTCGGGGTCCTAGCCAAGACGACGTCTTTCAATGTTTTATCCATCCTGGAGGCAATATGGATTAAACGGTTCAATCCATCTCTATGTGTACAGACTGACTTTTATAATTTACGGCTATGACTCTGTATGTCCTAGTTTTTAAGTTTATATTTTCATCTAACCTTATTTATTGATTTGATTTGATTTTATCGCTTTTAACGTACCTGTAGCGATCAGTTTTATTGATGCACAACTTGACCGAATGTCGACTTGATGTTAAATAGTATTCACCTAGATTGCGTTAAACTGCTCTCTGACGAGCTACGCCGCATTTTATTTCGAATAAAATAGAGCTTCAGTTGCATGAAATTTTCAAATGAAATTAACATAACTTTATTTAGGCACTTAGCCAACATAATTGAACAAAAAACATTTCTAATAAGCGAATCAAGAGCCAAGGTGGCAATAGGAGAATAAACTTCTATTACATTTGAGACCTGACTATCAGTAGAGATTAAAAAATCAGAACTATAAAGCATAAAAAGTAAAGTGGAAAAACAGTTGCCGTTTTACTTAAACAATGATTTCACTTAATAGAGAGGTGATAGAGGGAATTATAAAGAAATTAGTTTCATTCATTTTTAATTTAATTATTTTATTGACCTAAATTATGTTTATTTTATTAATTAATTTGTTTGTTTTTAAAAAAAAATTGTTTATTGATTTATAGGAGGTAAGCAAAAGAATAAAAAAGACAAATTGATTAATTTCAGTTAAAAATATAAAATTGAGATGTATTCAGGTCAGAATGAGAATAGTTTACCGTAGTTCACCGGTTCTCTTATATACACCACATACATTGCAAATGCTTCAACATCTTCCATCCGGGGTAATACCATAGAGTATGTCACTCAAGACTGCTTCAACATCTTCCATCCGGGGTAATACCATAGGGTATGTCACTCAAGACTTACGGAATGCACAGCAACATATCCTGGACTCATTATATCGAAATTCGGACCTACTCACCGATGTTGAACCCTATCGAAACAATATGGAATGAAATTAAAGCCAGCATCAAGCGCACGGAATGAGAGTGCCAGGTATTGCACCTCCACATCTTGGCGAACAGCGGGGTTTGTTCTTGGAGAACTTTACTGATGACGCTTTTCTCGCGACACCCGGTCAGGATTGTTTGAATGCTGACACTCAGCAATCATGTTTTGCGACTGCTTTAAATATGAACGACGTGGCAGTTGGGAGATAATTCCAAATTGATTAATTCATTACATGAAACACTATCTGCAAATTTCACGGTTGTGACACACTTATTTTGTTTTGTTGTTTATTATATTGCACTTATTATTTGATGATATCGTAATTGTTTGATTAAAAACCAATTTCATTAATCACATTATATCGTCTGAATATTTCTCATTTTGATCTGAAAAATTCCCATTTTGACACGAAAACTTCTCAATTTGACGGACAAACGGAGTATTTGTAAAATTTTAAAAATATAGACAAGATTCTATTTGCTATTGCATATCTATAGGCTTGCCTTGAAAACAAAAAAGGAATTTCGCTTCAGATTATTCATATAACACAAACTGATCAGTAACCAATTGAATTACCACATAATTAATCTAGTGCTCTGAGTAATAGTGGTGGGTTAAAAATCAATGGTCAAAATATTGACAACATCAGACTTTTGCAGACGATGCCGTATGAATAACAGATAGAATTACAGCAAATGGTTTATTCAAACTGTCTATGAAAACTGTATGGACTTTGGAAAGAGCTTGAACGCTAAAAAAGATAAAAATAATGGTAATTACTGTATACACAAAAACGAAAAGATAAAATATGAAATCAAAGTTGATGGAAAAGGACTTGAACAAGTGAATGGTATAAATAAATTGGAAGCTGGATTACAGAGGATGGTAATTGCGAGGAAGATTTCGAAAAACGAAAAGTGACTTTTGGAAATTTAAAGAATTCTTGAGAAGTAACATCAATCTTAACTTGAAGAAAAGATTACTAAAAACGTACATATTTTCAATAGTAGGTAGATAGCGAAGCATGGACATTTAGCAAAAGGATCATAGAAAAACTACATGTAATTGAAATGTGGTGTTACAGAAGAATTTTGAAGATAAGTTGGACTAAAAGGTGACCAATGAGAAGTCTGGAAAAATTGTAAATAAGAAATAATAAGTGAAAGTCTGATCAAAAGAAAAATGAAGTTTTTGGGACACGTTATGAGAAGATCCTCAGGCGCAGCTATCTGCTTTGGTTCTTGAATGCACGAGAGAAGGGAAACGGGACAGAGATCGGCAAAGAGAAGCTTGGGGTGATGATATGAAAAAATACAGCGGAAGTAAAAGCACGGGATTGCAAAAATAAAGATGAGAACACCCCCAATTGGCGTGTTATGGTTGCCAACAATAGAAGACGGTACCTATATAATGATGATGGTGAATTCCACATGCTGAGGAGTCATGCCTGGCCTTTCTGTTAAAACAACGGTGACAAAGAGTTACACATCGTCAATGTCAGTGTCACTCGCACTGTCGTCAGAATTGGAATCAGAGTCCATAACAGCCGCGTTCTTCTTCTCCAACGCCTACAACTTCGCAATCCTTTATGGCCTCAAAATGAGCTTTTTTATATTTTGCACCACCATATGGTCTACAAGAGACTTTTATTCTCCAGGGTCTTTATCTGCTGTCGTAGCTTAGATAGCTTCCATAGCACGTACAGTATATCGCGCCAGTTTTACTTGTACGACCCTCTTCGGTACCCAAACTACTTCTGTATCTTCTGATCCCTATGCCTGCTGTCTGACATCTGCTGACGTCTGATCACAGATTTACGGCTCATTTGTTGTCAGTTAAAATGTATAATTAATAAGTATCAAATATAATGCAGCATTTGTTTAGCAGTTGTTTACATAAACAATAACCATTCTGGTCCATTATTGGTAGAATTCTATTTATGAGTTGCTCAGGGATCATTACTTTGTCTCTTTCTTTTCTTTTGATGTGTCATGATTTTCAACCAGTTCCATCCGTCAACGTATATTTAATACAGTACAATATTCTGATGACACATCTGAAATGTGTCCTATTCAAAAAGATGACTCTTCCCTAGTCGTGATTCGGGACGAATTTATTCCTCCTCATAAAAAGAAGTCATTATTTTATTATTATCTATAGGGGTCTTAAAAATGTCGTTTTCAAATTTCATCAAAACACCGCATTAGTGTATTAAAATATAATGAAATTACGCAACACTGAACTACCATTGCAATATACACAATAATTATGCACATGACAAACACAGTTCAAAATCGATATTCCCCATTCCCGTCGATGATCTCATTGAGATCTAGGCGAAGTCGTGTAAGTTCTCTCCCCAGTTTCTCCCGACTGAATTGCTGAATTGCTCAGATATTGTAAGACAGAGTCTCGATCAGCGAATTCTCTGTTTTCTCGATCCACCTCCATATTGCGGAATATGTACCGCTCGCATAAGTTCATGTCCGGCGAATAAGAAAGCAGGGGACCTTGGTCAACGTTTTTGTCTCTGAGAAAATCATCGGTCTGTCTGGCGACATATTATGATTGATAATTGTCTAGCATTATGGTGGTGGGGCCTTGTCTACGAACAGATGAAATCTGCTGTAAGAATGCAATATAGCGTTCACTATTCACCGTTTCTCCCAATTCTAAAAATGGGAAGTAATAGTCAGCTCTAAAGTTGATCCCAAGAATGATGTGGAATTTTTTAATAGAAAACGACATTGTTTTAAGACTCCTATATTATATCCTTCCTCACCTTCTCACCCAGTGTCCCAAATTTTAATTTGAAAGTTTTTGGGGTCACATGGTATGATGAACTTACATGGGACGTGCATTTTGCCCTCGTTGCAACCAGGTGTTCTAAAAGACTGTACCTTCTTAAAATCCTATAAATGGATCACTTTCCCTCTATAAGTTATGGCGTATCTACCTTAGCATTAATAAACCTTTTGTGGTAGGGTCATTATCAACCGCATTTTTCGTAGTGCTAAACGAATTAGTTGTGCGCATTATTTCTCCTATGACACCCGTAACACCTTTTTTGATAAAAGATCTACTGTAATATGATCATTAACTTGTTATCTGTTGCGCAGGATATTGACGATCTTCTGCACAACATTGCACACGTTCCTCGTTTAAATATTTGCGGGAACAACTAGAAAAAGAAACTGATTTACTTTTATTTCCACTATTGTTGCCAATGGTGTCGTTATAGATGCTTAAAATTCTTTACTGTTTGTTTAATTTTGATTTCCATTTATGGTCTAATAAAACATTTTTAATATTAATGTGGAATTTCGAACTGCTTTCCAGTGATGAAAACGAAAATCAGACAAGTGATCCGCCAACCCAACGGCAAGGGACTTCGACTTCGCCTAGCCAAGAAAAGTCGCTATTTCAAAAAGGATATACTGTCCTCGAAAGAGAAGGCCGCCGGTAGCCCGGAAGTCCAAATCCCCTGCTCCTGCGGTCCACTGAGTGGGTCCAGTTCTAAGGCTGGTCGATGGCTGCTGATGGCCAATCGATCGACCACGGGCGACTCCAGCGGTCTCCAAGCGACCTTTCTGGTCCGTTGGGACAAACGCAATCCCAACTTCCGTTCTGCTTCGCGCGCGATGCGCATGAAAAAGGATCTGTGCAAACCGCAAGGTCTCGAGCTGAACGACATGATTACCAGTCCGCGCACCCTGACCCAACTGCAGAGAGATAATGGGGAAACAAAAACAACAAGACCGAAAAAGAGAGGGAGGAAGAAGAAGAATCGAAAGAATAAGAAGGATCGGAAGAAACGAAGAAGGCAGAAAAACAAAAAGGGAAAGCGAAAGGGGCGCAGAAAGGGAGGCAAAGGCGAAGGGAAAAAGAGACGGGGCAAGAAGAGGGGAGGCAATAAGGAGAGGAAGAGAGCATTAACTCCAGAACAGAGACGTCGAAGGAGGGAGAGAAGAAAGAGAAGGAAAAAACAAGAAAGACAGAAAAATCGAAAGAATAAAACAACCACCCCTACGAATCGCTCCTTCCCCTTTGTACTTTTCTAACATTCTTGATGATAAATCCTCATTGTGTGATTCTTTCAGATTCTGTAATCAATTAATCTAGCACAAAGTGAGTTGTATTTAGTCAAGTGTTACTGTCATTCCTGCCCCAGCCAGTTGATCGATTTGTTGTCTGTAGATGACACTTACTTTTCTTTTTCGCTCAGATATTTTGTACAGTACAAATCGGAAACATTCTCCCCTTGTGTATATACATTCGCTTGTTTGGATACCACACATCGGTACTCTTCTGTCGCATACCCCACGCGATAAAATTGTTGTATACCATCAAAATTACTTATAAACCTTTATATACTACTTAAAAGTAGTATAAAATTAACAATTATTTTCTGCTCACAGCGTGAAGATAGCGTTGTTAATGATAAATCTGACTCAATATTCTCATGAGCACTCCGCGAATGATCGTCATCTTCCTTTTAATATGAGTAATTCCTTGGGGGAATACTTTCAACAATCCTGAATTATGTCTACGACTCTACATATCTATTGGCAATATTAATGTTTGAGTCTTGGTTTTGGTTACTTATATACTTCCACGACATACAGTAGTCCTTAACTATTCTTCATCTTATGTGAAATGACAGTACATGTATCAGATCTTAAAGCAACCGTGCATCATTACAGTTTTAATATTTACCTACGCTATATTAGTTTACCTAGTCGGAGATGCATTACGCCATAGCTATAATAATTAACATATTATTGCAAATTTTGAAACAATAATGATGATGTATATGCAATAACTAACACAATGACTACTAGAATATCAGGACGGTCAACTATTCGCTTTTAGTGGTAGTTTAGCCAAGTGGCCGATTATTTACCAGCAATAAAAATAGTCAGACGACAGAAATAAACGTTACTTAATCAAAATTTTGAGAAGAATCGAATTGTGTCAAATAAAATTTCATCTGTCCATCCTCTGACCTCCAAAACGAAAGAACTTTGAATGCCACTTTTGAGGAATTAAATTTGAAATTTACGCGGAAGGTATATTTTACTCAAACGCTTTGCTAGTATCGGTTTTTAATTTAATTCACACTAATAACCGTCTATAGAGTGAACACATTTTCACCAATCATTAGACAGCTTTTATAGAGCCTCGAAATGGGAAAAAAGCCGGAACTACATGAAAAATATGTAAATTTAAGTGAATTACTCATATAGAATATATAGTATGTAATAACCAAAAATCTGGCCTAATATATAGAATTAACTTATTTTACATATATAGTTCTTCCGCCTTTTGTTACTCAAAGGATAGTGTTGTATGTAACATGCTACAATATGCTTAAATAAGCTGTCTAATGATTGGTGATGGGGTGTTCACTTAAAGTAACAATGTGATGAACGTTTATTTCTACCGTCTAACTATTTCTATTGTGGTAAAAGCGAATAGTTGACCGTTCTGATATTCTAATAGACCTTGAACTAACAATTACAATATCAGATAACACTTCTTTCAGTGTGCACGGAGAGATGACTGAACTGAATCGGGAAGTTTAGAAAGATTTGGTGTAAACTTTGACACAGCTGCTCTGAAAAGTTCGGAAGTGTGCTTGCTGATTTATAAGTTTACTACGATACTAATTATTATTGTTTACACAAGTTAAATCCGAAACCGTGAGCTCGCGTCAATAGATCCGAACATAGTGAGTACTTTTTTACGATTACATCACGCAAATTCCTATCATAGTGCTCTTTTCCAAAATCCTCCCAAGCAATCGATGGTGTGAGCTCGTTTCAGCATGTCGTTTGATCGTAATTCAAGCAGTTAAATTTGACAATCGGACACAATAATTTCATGGACACAGCATGCCATATCTCTCCTGAGGGGATCTGTTAGTTAAAAGCTGAAGGAAACCACAGGTCAAGTAAAGAAACATAATGTGCGCACACAGACATCTGAGCAAAGTTTTGCCGGCATGAGTCAACAAATAAAAAGTCAAAAGGTCGTTTTAAGCAACATTGGTCAAATTCTCATTCTTAGTTTGTGTACAAATCAGGCAAGTGTTGCTGTTTTTAAGAGGCCTACGGTCACCTTTTCGACGGAAAACCTAATTTGCGGCACACTAGTAATAAGAGTTGTGCAGCTTCCAACGCATCTAAAAATAGCCTGGGAATTCCCGAATAAAGTAGGTCATCCAATCACAGAGCAATACGTCTTAAGAAGTGAAGGTCACGACCAGTGGGAGCCAATCAGAGTAAAGCGCGACAAAAACTTCCAACTACTGCTATGTACACACGAATGAGACCTACAGACTTCCATCGTGGCCTACTGGCGGTTTTATTAGTATTCAATATCTATGCATGGTTCAAAGTCGATGTTAATTTGATGATAGGATGTCATAAAGATTGTGACTCATGCCAATCGGTGTATTGTCGTATGCAGCTACACTGATTCAGCTTGGCTTTGGGTTCGGTGTTCTATGCATAGCTGTACTGGAGAATCAATATCCGACCAGAAGCATATCAGACATTCAGAGTCGAGCGAAGAGAGAAAAATCTATAAATAATTCCATATGAATAGCTAACTGACTATAGCAGGTGGCTGGCGTCGAGAATGTCTGTCAAGGAGGCGAGAACGCCGCATTGGACTTACTAGTCCTAGTTTATTATCTTATCTGGGACCTAGAATGCCCACTGTAGTATCCCATCTGTACAATGAAGTAAAGTTAAAAAGTTATAAAAAATAATGATACCACTATAAAAAGCTCAATGTTTCTTCGCATACTACTACCCTTTGTGTTTAATCAAACCCATAAAAAAAGATTTCCAAATTTGCACGAAAATGAGAACATATAATTTTAAAAATTCCAAAACATTTGTACAACTTGTACTTGAGATCTGCAATTTTGGAGAAGACAAATAAAACAACATCACCGGCTGGATGGTAACGCACTCGGCAGAAATGCATGCAGTTACAAAATAATTTAATAATTTACCAGCTATAAGAAAGAATATCTATTGCACAAATGCGAATAAAATACTAGAAAAAGGGCCCGGGGCTCTACTATCTCGATTGTCGCCGACTTCTTCCTAGCATCCACTGCAAAACCACATGGAGAAGCAGAGGTCCCGCAATCAGGGCACTCAATGTCCGAATTGTCCGATTTCTCATCAACCTATCAAATCGCCGCCAAAACCATGCTGCTGGATGCTGCTGCGTGATATCCTGACGGCAGTGAGCCTCTTCCAAGACAACCAATCGATATTGGATATGTTCCACGTCCTTCTCCAATCTGCCGAACAAAACAGAAGCAGTTATATAGCTAAAAAAATCGTCCAAATCAAGTTAAAAACAAGGCAATAAAATAAAAAATAAGACACCCCAGATAGCAAGTTGTATTATATTACTACGTGTAAATGTAGCAAAAATAACGCTCGCAAGCAGCAAAAGTGTTATTCAATACAAGTGTCAAGAGGTTGCATGCCATCTAATTCAATAAGAAATACAACAAAGAAGATTTCCTGGGGTGGATGGTGCGTGCATTTGGGTACTTGAAATTATATACAGTATACGGCGGCCGAAACATTGCCATACACTAAATGTTAAAATAAAGGCAAAGAATGAATTTGATCAATAACTAAAACGCACACAGAGAATACAAAAAAGGTTTAATTTATCGATCCTATAAATAGTCACAATAGCAATCCGATGAAGTGGGTCGTACTCCTCTAGCTTCAACGCTTTCTCATAAACCTTAACCGCCAGGTATTCTGCACGATGTGCCAATGGTGTAAGCAATTCCTCAAAACAACCACACATAAAACAAACAGACAAAACAGGAAAATATACAAACAACCAAAAAACTCACGCATGAAAACATAACAATCACCACCACACAAACCAAAAAAGCAATCAAACAGAGCAAACACAACAACAGCCTAGGTCCAGACAAAATAAACATCAGACACTTCAGACACCTTGGGCCCATCGCAATCCAATACATGACAACCCTCTTCAACCTTACACTCAACACTTATACCATACAAATCACTTGGAAAACAGCATGTATCATCCCAATAACCAAACCAGCGAACCAAGGAACATCATACAGACCAATCTCCCTTTTCTCACCAATCAGCAAGACACTAGAAAAATCATCCTGCTCTACATCACAAACAACATCTCACACAAAAACCTTCCAACATGGCTTCAAAACAAAACACTCAACAAACACAGCCCTCCACACCATAAACAGTACCATCACCAAGGAATTTAACCAAAAGAAACCTCCCGCCCGCACAATCACAATAGCACTAGACATGTGAAAAGTCTTCGACATAGTCAACATACACACACTCATCCACAAACTAAACCAAACAGACATTCTACCAACTCTCAAACGATACATAGCAAACTATATCAATGGCATACAAGCATACACAAAGTACAACAATATCACGACGTACTGGTCTTCGAAATTCCCGGGCGAGGGACGCGTCAGCGCCCGGAGAAAAGAGGAGAGAGAGAGAGAGAAGCCGAAGGTGGTCCCATAAAATGCAGCCCTTTACCTGCCGGAGCAGACCAAACGCATCGCGCATTCTTTAGACTGAATTAACTGTCACTTGGATTAAACAGATGTCAAAAACATTACACACACTGTTATAAACAGAATCAAAGTGTCACCTTAAGACTGTCTTGACTATCTGCTCCATGACTGAATGAGAAGGTGCCGGCAAGTCCTCTTGAGATGGTGAAGCCTCCACTTCAAACACCTCCTCCTCATCATCACCCTCCTCCTCGGATGTGCTAGCATCGGGGAACATATCGCACTCGGCTTCACTCCATCCTTCTTCCACATTCACTCGATTGGGATCTGAAAGTAGACCACGGGGGAACGGGGAGAGGTCACTCGCCGCCGGTGGGCTGGGCTGGGCGCAAAGCTGGTTAAAACAATGGAGCTCACATTCGCGCAGCGGGGGGAGAAGTGCCACCCAAGATGAGGAAGGCTGTGATTCGGTTGGCGGGCTGCTGGTCAAGTTGAACTGTTGGGTGAGTTGGTCGCACAGGCTGGCAAATTCCTCGTCTCTGCGACTCTCGTGGACAAACGCCAGTCCGTCGTCGGTCGGATCTTCCACCAATTCGTAGAAATTGCCCAGGGTGGTCAGAAAGTCGGCGACATCTGGCGTGTGAGGCATCGTCTCGATCACCTGCTCGCAGACAGTGAGAGTTTATACGTCATAGATAAAAATACGTTTAGTTTTTTGCTTATATCACTACACAGTAGTAAGCGATAAGTATATGAGATAATGTGTGGTCAATTAAAATTGTAATAGATCCATGATACTAGACCTCATATCAGGGCATCAGTGCATGGTGCATTTCTACTGAACAGCTTGATAGGTTGGCTGTGATAGCTTTTAGAAAATTATTTGCACAAAATCTATTTTACTTCACAGTGAGTCTCCCGTAAATAAGTCGCAAGTTACTTAGCTAGTTAACCAGAATGACTATTTCATTCTGGGAATGTGATAACATGGAGAGATTCAAAAAATAATTGTATCTGTGTTACGTATCTCCGCCTAGACCATCCGCATCAGAGAGAGAGCTGAAATTTTGAGTACCCATCCTTTGAATGGCGGGGCAGAACATGTCCTATGTGATTATTAATTTCCCTCTGTATGGGTGCCACAGGTTCCGTTTTAGGCCCTTTTGAGACTACCAAAACTATTCGTCACTTTTATTCCTGTTCTTGACATGCCAACCTAATGAACATTTGTGCAGATAAAGAGCAAATTACGTCGCAGTGGGATCACCACTGACAACCCATACATATTTCATTTCACATTATTGATTTATTGATTGATCTTCAAATTTACAGTGATGATTCGAACAAAATTTGCCACATTTGTACTGTACATATACGGTTTTGTTAAAAAAAATATAGAAAATATGGAAAACAACGATAATATATAGTGAAATGATACCCTCCCTAAAAATCGATAATTATTATGAAACAGTAAAAAAACAGCGAGCACGTTAACTACCACGCTTAATTCTGAGATATTGCTTCTTCACCACGACGATATAATTTTAGATTTTATTTTCAAATTAAAATTTCAATCTTCGGATAACAACGAAATCAAACTATTAGAAGCTAAAATATTACAGAAATACTTCATATTGCAATAAAACTATGGAAACCACAAGCCTGCGGGACGTATATTTATCCAGAAATACAACAAACAAGCACAACCAGTACACCCCTGCTGACCGTCCAGACACGGCAAAGTCTCAAAGATGTTCAGTAGGCACGCAGCTCAAACACATTTTAACCTAAACTGGAAGACATAGCAGCATCCACAGCAGAAGACAAGTAGGATTACCCGTATAGCGGTAGTAATCGCAGCATCTGCAGAATTCAAATTTATTGATTTAGCTTTGAATCAATCAGGCTATACTGGAGAATTCAAA
>JAUYWV010066673.1:0-15788 GCA_032274565.1 Nematoplana nigrocapitula | reverse complement strand
TCACAGCGATTTTAAATTTAAATCATAGATTTAATGATACATCACATCGGTTTAAAATGTAAAATTCATAGATTAAAATTTCGTTAACGGGTATATCTTTGTGCGCCACCCTGTATTACGTAGTTACATGAGATTTAAAATGAATAGTTCCAATAGTAGAGTTAAAACAATTATAAAATACTATTTGTACAAATAAGAGCTACAACGTAACTATAGTACGAATAAACCTCAGAGTGTGAGGATGTGCCCTCTTTTAATCTTCTAAGTAAACATCTCTCGCTTTAGGCAATTTAGAAATTATTTGAATCATACACAGACAGGTAAGTTCCTACATATATTTTCAATGGAACACTCGGTCAACAGTAAAGAAAATAAGCAGTTTTTGATGAGCCAAATTTTTTCTATCCTTTTAACGAGTTTAGTTAACAACTCTGATAACTTTTTTTAAATTTCAATTTCTTCCTTCGATTATTCTCACTGATTCCTTAAATTATAGGCTTTGACTCTCTAGCATCTATATCCTAAATATAATTAGGGAAATACACAATAAAACAATTTTAGACATTTTTATTGTTCTCTCCAGGCCGTCTTCTGTCTTCTGCTTGCCGTTGTCTTTGTCGCTATGGCCTACGGCCAGGAGGAGTGCAAGAGCACCTGCAACGCCAAGTATTCCACGTGCAAAGGGGGCTGCAAGGGCAGCTTCTTCAAGAAAATCTTCTGCAAGGGCAAGTGCAAGGTGAAGAAGGCGGCGTGCAAGGGCATCTGTCTGGCCAAGACCAACGTGGGCGGAGTTACCGGACTTGTGACCGGTCTCCTTGGCGATGACGCCGATGCT
The DNA here is from genome assembly GCA_032274565.1 of Nematoplana nigrocapitula. Taxonomy (NCBI): domain Eukaryota; kingdom Metazoa; phylum Platyhelminthes; order Proseriata; family Nematoplanidae; genus Nematoplana; species Nematoplana nigrocapitula. Next base: position 14,953 of record JAUYWV010066673.1, on the reverse strand, counting down.
GACGATGACGATGAATAGACAGATGGGAGAGATGAGAGACAGTGTTCTGTACGTAGTTAAATGTGAACACCACCAAAGGCAATTTGTACGATTCCTACTGCTAATTAAATGCATACTGTCCGATGATGACTTCTTTCCCACTGTTTGCCAGGGGTTAGAATGATAGCCATCAAAAACCGGTAATAACAAAACTGAAGAGACGTACTGTTAAAATCAGCTTCTCATATCCGAGGTGCCCGAAAATTGACGTTACTGTAATGCATGCATTCCATGTAGTATAAATACTTTTCAATTTTATTGGAAATTGTAATGTCACTGTACCGCTCAAAAACTGATGTCGACTGTAAGTCCAGCAAACCAATCCCTTTCCTGTTAAGTAGACGAGTTGCAGAAGTGCGTACAAGCACAGACCTTCCCCTTTGGGACATGTAGGGCACACTCAGATTATGCTCGCGGGGTTGGCGTGCGGAGCTGTTGCACTTCTTCCGGCAAAGTCGCCTAGGGACGTCTGTGGCGTTGAGGCTATGGAAGCGGCAACATAGTTCCGTGTAAAAGCACCATGCCAGTGCAGCCTATCTGCGCGGTGGAGCAAAGGGCATGGATAAAAATGACATATAAATCTTCAAGGTCATAATCTCCAAAATCAATATATCCTCTAATGATAATAATAATAATAAATGCCGAATATTTGTAAAGAAACTGGAAATAAAAAATGCATGAAAATATTTTCAAGTGTCTACTAGTTTTACAAAAAGGCATAATTAATTTTCTTCTATGATGATTACAGTATAATTGGAGCTCCTTATCCTCTAGACTTAGACCATTGTTAATATATTGTGAATTCTCGATGGCGTCATTCTATTTATAGCAGCCATTCAGCGTGAAGTAGATGGAATTCCCTCGGGGAAAAGAAGCACTCAGGTGACAGGTCTTTTTAGAAAGAGCAATGCTATGGGAATGACGTCTCATACCGAGATCAACTAAATAGTTAGATTCACATTGAAAACCACAACTAATCCTATGAACACGATTTTCAAATTTTAACAGACGCCGCTTTTCGGATTACAATATTCAAAAAGGCTACGAATAAGTAGTTCAAAGACAGAAATAATTTCAGCTTTAGTACAGAAACCTTCTAACATGCGGAGGACATATATTGAGTTGCACTAGCATGTTTAATTGTAATATCAATATGATTATTCCATTTGAGACTAGCATTCAGATGCACACCAAGGTATTTGAACATTGTGACGATTCTTAAATTGGTAATAGGAGTAGGTATAAAAGATGGTCGCCGTAGAAAGAGATGCGTGCACATTTGGAGATGTTCAGAGGAAGTTTGTTCAGTCCGACCAAGACAATAGATGTTCGTGCTCAGCAGTGAGTAGACATAAAGTACCGTCTGAAGATTTACAGGTATTTACATAATATTTGATAGCAGTATTGATTTCAGGGAAATGAGGAGTTAGATTAGACACAAAGACACGAAAGTAAAAAGGCCCGAGAGGGAGAGAGAGAGATCTTCCCTGGGGAACTCCTATGGGGAATATTGGCAATATCACTGCAAATAGCCCCTATGCACACCCTTTGATGACGATCTTGAAGAATCACGTGTCCAAATGATAAAGTCCGGTGGGAAAATCAAAATCTTTGCTGGTGTGGATAACAGGGAAATCGGTCGCAAGTTATCGATAGACGCAGGACTGGATTTTGGGAGCACGACCACGTCCGCAGTTTTCCACAGAAAAGGTATTTTACACTGTTCAAATGAGATGGCAGAACGATGAGTGGTTCAGCAAGTATTTCAGCACCTTTCGAGTATATCAAAGTGGGAACATAATCAAAACAAATATAGAAATTGATATAAGTGATAGAACGACCGTACTCAATCACGTGTATATTTGTTGTGTTCTTCTACTGCAGAAGCCAAGAGAAGTCTTAATCCCACGCACACCACAAACCACGTGCACACATAATAGGACCTATAGTCATTGGCTGAGAGGCCGTGAGATGTGATTGGCCCAGAGCCATACACATCAAAAATTTAAAAGTCAGCTCGATGGATACTCCAAAAGGAAAAACAATTTCATTGTCTTTTTGTAGAACAATCAATATTGTGCGAAGAAGGAGCACTGATTATAGAAACAAATTTTGCATTGATGGCGTTGGTAGCGGACAATACGTCGGAGGATTGACCTGCAGGATGACGACAAGTGCTGGAGAGGCGGAGAAGAGACCAGGAGCACGTCCTTTTCAGGGGCCCGGAGAGAGAGGCCAGGAGACAGGGTGGCGGGCATCCGCACGGTGGCAGACGTCTACAACAGTCCAGTGGAAGCTGCCCTGTACTGAAAATGGTTCCGGAAGAAAGTCGAACTGTAATCGGCGGTATAGCTATGCCACGGGTAAGAAGAAACAACAACAGGCAGTGATGACTACTAGTGAGATCATGGATGCTCAAATATGATAGAACGTCTTCTTCTCAAGCAAATCTTTGCCTGAAAGAGATTAAAGCAACTTCTCCACCGCTGGTTAGTGTTTCGGCGTGGCATAAACGGACTCCGAATAGAAACTATTTATTTTCTGCTTGAGTGGTTTTGACCATAGAATGAACATATAAATGTTGACAAATAGTGGTCATCAAAACAAAACATCTATTTTCAACAACAACAATAATACGTGATCAATAGGATAAATCAACTGCAGTGAAACGCATGAATTACTGTACAAGGTATATATTAATTTCCAAAATATACACTTTGTCGCCCAGGAGTGAGGAGTTTCATTCCTCTGCATTCCTCGCAGTTTTCAGTCGACGTGGATGACTCTGTCTCTTCCGTGTTGTCTATGTAAAAGTGGTTTAAAATAAATAAAATAATATTTTACTTAAAGAATTATAAATTCTTACTTGTAAGAGCAAAGATTCATTTTTTATTGCTCTATTCCTTGTCCGTGTCGTAACATCATTAGATAAATTTAGAGATTTTATTTATTTTAAATACCTACATTAATTTTACCTTTGACTAGACATGTTCATCGGTTGAAGTACCGTTATCTCTTTAGACTTTTCTCCGTGCTGAGGAAACCTTTACTTTGTGCATTTTCCATAATCAAATCACTCACTCGCTTACACGAACGCACTCATGTACTAACGTGACCAGACACCTTGCAAATCGTCGATTTAGATGTTTCTATAAATCTACTGTAATGACATCAACGAAATCCTCTTCCTCATTTTCATAAAATAATGCTTTATCTAGCAAGTGAAGAATATCGGGAACATCGTTGCTGGTTAAACCTTCACCGATCATCCCTGCGATTAAATAAGTACTAATCGACTTGCACGAGCTCGAGTGGAGTATAATTGTTTTACCTATCTAATCGTTGAACGAATCAAATGAAAGGATCGATCAATAAAATTGACAGAGTATGCGCTTCGCTCGGAGAAATATTCTCTGTCGACTCGAAGTATAACCTATTAATCATTCCTCCAATTATCTTGCTTTTGATTTTTTTGGGGAAGATCTTATTGTCAAATAAGGACAGACAAACATGCTTTTTTTAACTTGTTTGCATAAATGTCTTTCTCTCCACACTCCCATGCAATGTATGCCATTTATGTGCAAATGTTTTGTGCAATCTGCCTGCAAATTTCCAATTTGGTAAACATTTATTCAAGTTTTGAAAAGTTCGGTTTTATGTAGTAGTGAACATGAACAATGTCAATAAATTACAAAATTGTGAGACAACTGTATAATTTAGTGGAAACAGCTGCACTTGAGTTTATAACGAGAAATAAAACTAAATTGAGAGTACGTCTGTAAATAAATTGGAAATTTACATATATACTGTAAATATAGAATAGTTCGCTCTTTGCAGTGTATTTGTGAAGGAAGTTTAGTTAATATGAAGGTAGGTTTTCAGTTAAAATTTGAAATATTTGATAAAATACAAAAAATATTTTTTTAACTGGGCGGTAAAGAGAGCGTAATAACACATGTCACACACCTGGAACACAACCTCATAGATTACATTGTTCTATATATGAAAAGAGTTCATGTGCTCAGCGAATAAGTCATATGTAAGCTTCAGATTGTTTTAGCGTTGACAGGAAAACAATATTTCTAGTGATTAGCCAAAACTTTTTGTCTCCTGAAGAGTTTTTCGGTTAACTTTCATTTACTGAAAGCTTCTTAAATGGCAAAGACACTGTTTCCATGGATTTATTTCTGTCCTGAAAGGTGCGTCCATACATGCACTAACTGTACTGCTCATATTTACGTAGGAAAAATTGCATTCCTTTCTATAGAATGGTGCGTTATCAAGATAAACTTCAGCACCCAGTTTGGACAGCGACGCATCCAAGCACGTTGACCCGTTACTCCGCTGGATCTGCCGTCTATCGATTCTCTATTTAAATACGTCACACCTTGTTTGGTTCAATCGTACTTTTTATTTCGTTCTTCTAATAAACCTTTACATATTACTTGCCGTTTGTCAATTTTCGTCGGCGCATTCTATCCACAGGAATTATTAATGGTGAATGCTTGTGAATCCACTTGGCCAGATATTTATGTGTTCCGTCAACTGAATCAGCAGAATTTGGAGATTCCAGTTATTTCACTGCATCAACAATATCTGGTGTATTTTTCACCCCTTTATTACTAAGTTCTCTTTACTCTCGCCAATCCAATATCTAATATATTTACATGCCTCGTACCTCAAATTTGATAAACCACATTTAAAAGTTGCACTTTAACACGTCTGTGTTATTTTCGGGGTATATATTTTTTGTAATGAAACAATGATTACAAATATGCGTACTATAATAATTCATTGGAGCATATAAAAAATAAACAGTTAATTACTGTACAATCGATCAATCAATCAAAGTGTCATGTAAGATTCTGACGTTTGCAAACGTATCCCTCCCAGGAATATTCTTCAAACAGTCCAAGAATGTTCACATTTGTCTACCCAGAGCACGACGTACTTCACCTTTTCCACACACCGCACCAGTTCATCATAAGGGGCCTCATAATCTGATCTGCTGGACTACAATGTCCCTAGACACCTGCTCGCACATTCCTTCTTGAACTTTTCCTTCCACGAGACCTTTGGCAACTATTTTAGAAACCACATCTTTGCAGCCTCCTGCAGATTTGGACGCTAATATTACTATAAGCTCTTACATTCTCCGCATACTTGCGTATTTGTCTTGGCCAGCCCGATTCTATTACGAAGGAGAAAAATAATAAACCAAACAACTTTTAGGAACTCTGTTGTACTGTATTTACTTCGCGACATGATTTGGTTAACAAATAACCATTTTCTAGGAATATCAAGTAAACAATAATTTTGAAAGTATCAGAAGATACAATAATACAAAAAATAATTTTAAACAAAATTAATAACACTTACAGAGAAAAAGCCCATTACTGACTAAGACAGTGTTAATTACGGGTTTGTTCTTTTTGGTGTACAGGGCTTTTAAAATACTCATCACTATAGCACTGGATAGAGCACTGAATAGTTCAATAGCAGCATTCATATACGTATCACAAGGATTTAGTTGATTGGCCACAGGTCCCGATAGGTTCATGCTATTTTATTATTTATAACCAAGTGTGTCTTTGTGCAACCTATGTAGGTCAAGGTCATGTCAACAAAACAGATGAATTAATAGACCACATTGGATGATTCTTTTTAATTTCAGTGGGACAACACGACCCAGATATTGGAATTCTGGCACGTTATTTAAAAACTGGAATGTGGTTGCTTCTCACAAACGATCCTACCAGATATTGAACACGTGTGATAACGTTTAGCGTGTGACCATTATCACACATATTCTCACTCGTGTACCTCAGTCTTTGAACTTAAGTGTTGAGTATGGCGACCTAAGTAGATCGCCTTTTGGTCAACAGTACACCGGAGACTTTTAGAAGACATTCGAGTTGAGGCGTAGATTCCTTCTAGAATAAATACGCCTAAATATTTGATGACTGGAAAGTGATTCGTAGTTTCTACTACATGAAGATTCATATTTATCATATTAAATGAGTGACACTGGTAATTTGCAGATTGCAACTCATTTGTGTTGGTTTCCATCTTTTCTCCACTCACATCTGTTCTTCGCTCTGTCACAAAAGGATTTTGGACTGTGTCCGCCCCGTTCTTTTAGATCATCAAACCAGTTTATTCGTTGTATTGCTTCTCTCTTTCTATTCCATTCAACAAAGCAACGTACTATCATTTATATCAGGGGTTCAGTCTGCATTTGATGTTCAAATAACTTCAGGTTCTTTTCTTTTGATGGTTTTATCACTTTTTCTGTTTTATCAATGATATTCTTCTGTTATCTTTTTCAAAAAGTAATCCTTTATCTTTCTTTGGTAACTATAAATGAATTTTCTTTACATTTTTAGCAACTCTGCCTATTCATCCTCCTCTCGCTGATATGGTGCAATGCACTTGTGTTGACAGAAGAAGACCAAAAGGACGAACCCAAAGGCGAGGTGGGCATAGCGGCGGATCAGTGCAAGAAAGCTTGCGTGGCCCAGTACGGGGTCTGCGTCAAAGATTGTCTCAATGACAAGACGGGGGTCAAGATCCGCATTTGCAAGGCAGTGTGCAAGTCTGCCAAGGCCATTTGCAGAACTATTTGTTATGTGAAACATCGGCTCTGAGGCGACTCCTTGACTCGGAGATCACATCGTATTTAAATTTGTTTATAGTCTTCTAAAATATAGAACTAGATTATATTTTACATAGCCTTTGTACCCTACATTTACCTATACAAGCAGTTAAGTTCCCAGAAGATTAGGAGTAGGAGGAAAGGGTAATATCTGTATTAATTTGGATATTTAGGTAGCAGTTTTAAATGCTCAAAATAGTCCCTTCACCTTTTGAAAGCGGTATGTATAAAACTTGTATTGTGTTGACCGAATTTATGTTGCTAAATTGTTGTGAAAAAGGCAGATAAAGACTCCGAAATACTGTGGCAATTTCTAATTTTCGTACGCTGCGAAATGGGAGCGTCGTATTCCACTCTGCACCGAATATTCAAAGAAGCATTTAAAATTTAACTGGATATTTTATACTATACTGACAAAATATCCCATTAATTCCAGAAATTACTCTTTTCTACTACTATCAAACTGATTGTATCTACAGTCCAGTTACGTCATAAATATAAACAAGACAAAGACAATGGCGATAAGAAGAACTCCAGGAAAGAAAACAAGCATCACGATAGAATGCAAACGGTTAGGGCAAGTACAGTAAGTCAGTTTAGATTCTTAAGATGCATGCTAACAGAAAGTTAACAAAAAGAATAATAGCGTTAGTTAATGATGCATACAATAAAAGAAAGTTATAGCTAACCAAGAACGAATAAAGTGAATAAGGAAGAAGACGATAAATGCTTGTAAGTAATTATTTATTAGGGATGTGTCACCGTCGATTATAGCGGATGAAGCAGAGGAGCACCAGCTAGATAGACCTTCCTCTCATCTGGTGTCCCTTTTTACCAAGAGAGCAATTTCTCGCAACACGAACTGTCCTATTCCAACAGGAGCGTGGACAAGTTGGCGCATATTTATTCAGCCTCGCGCATGCGCCTCTGTCGGTATCGGTTGTACCTCCCTGCCATAGCAATGCACATCATTCATAGTTCACCTGGAGGATTTGCACCAGTCATATGGAATAGTGAAATGTTAGAACCAGGTTTCTTTCCAGTCTAACACTACCTATAGGCTGCCTTGTCTCCTGGCCCCCAACCTTATAACCAAAACCCTCTTTCTCTCCCGGAGCCAAAAGTGTTCAGCAAAAGAGAGCTTCTCCACAACTCTCGAAGCCTTTTGGGAAAAGAGACCTTCCATCTCCTGGGGCTCCGACTTTTTATAAAAGGTTCTCTCCACCAGTCAAAATTACCCACTCCATGTACAGCATAGTAAAGGACACATTAATACTCAGCTTTTTTGAGTACCTTTGAAAAAGTTGGTTTCAAGCTAAAAATCACTGTCTGGACCCTTTCTATAATTGGATCCAGTCCACCATTGTTGGTGACGTTTTGTCGTGCTCGCTGACCGCCACATTAAAGTGCTCGGCTAACTGAGCGACCTACACAGAGCAGATTGTTCGGTGTTTGAGTCTAATCTTTCCCGTTGAGGATGTCCCACGAGACGCAACACTTGGCTTGCCTCCAGGTCACTCTCGCAAAAATTTGCTAGACTAGAGAAGGATGTTCGTCGTCTCCTCCATAGGATCTGCCTTCCACAACTGTTACCGGGTCTTAGATTGAGGGGCCACTCCAAGAATAGAGCTCGACTTACTGTCTGCCTTGTGAGGACACCAGCAGAGTCAGGATCCATCCTGACTTCCTCTTCGCCTCTATGAAACTGCTATCGCCTCCTGGACTGCCCTGCGCATGCCACCGCCCTCTGTAAATACCTCACCTCCGAGTCCTCTCTTTCCTCCTGGAGGGCGTACCCTCTCGATCGGGAATAACAACAACGAACAACCAGTACACATCCTCGCTGTGTTGATTATACAGTATGACCACCATTTTAGCCGACTGACCCTGACCTTTTTGGTTTTGTTGTATACTAGTTTTAAAAAAACAATGTAAATAAACAAACATTGATATAGAAAGTGTTACACGTTATTCTTAGGTAATTTTCACTGTTTTTACGGTGATATATAAGTTGGAAAGTTTTATGTGCACCCTTTTGTCGCTTTAAAATCCCGCATATCATGCCTTTTTTAAATTCTTGCCTCAGTCCTTTTGAAGGGCTAGTTATGATTCTGTAGGCATCTCCAGATAGGTGGATCAACCGGACTTCAAATAGTTTGTTTCTGTGGCGGCTAGCGCGATTACCATTGAGTTAGTCAAGGAGATATTGGATTCGCCTGAAGTTTATTGTCCGCTGGAGTTGCCTTCTGGTCTTGGATTTCTTTTTCAAACGCGGATCCGAAGGAGAGCTATGAATGTTGCTTCACCATTTATTTGTGTCGTTTCTATTGCTGTTTAATATTTTAACATGTTTTTATTTCTCTATATCGGAGCAAAATTAATTGTTGTTGCTGGAAGTGCTGATGTGTAGCGGTCTCTCATATATTGCTCCAGAATATGTACATAGAAGGAGGTTGACATCAAGAGACTGAACAGCTGTGAGCTATGGCTATGGAGAAGGATGGACAAAAAGGGTGGGATACTGGGAAGTGCTGTGGAGGGTTGAATAATACCGCAGTCTCAAGAGATGGCTGGGACATTGTACTTTGTCACGAGAGCAGACTGAAGCTGGTGCTGGAAGCTAGAATGGAGGGCAAGCGGTCTAGAGGACACAGAAGAAAACACCTGCTGAACGACACAAAAGAAGATCGCTTTTATACAAAAAACTAAAGCACCTATCACTAGTCAGTGTAACTATGACGATGCTGGTTTTCCATTTATTCAATTTTATCGTCAAGTTTTATTCGATCGTTTATTTATTGACTATATTCATAAATTTTCTCGAAAGATCTTTGTATAGTGGCTAGTTTTTTGGCACATATGAGGTTCCAATGTTACACCTGTAATTCCTTTGCTGATTTTATCATATCTCAACTGCCCAGGAGAATTGCTAGTTCCCATCTCGCTCACCCACCGCACCGTCAACCTCGTATCCCCATACTTGTCAACATCAAACACTCAATGAGTTGCCTCGATGGGTATGCTTACATCTGCATGACTAATTGCTAATTTCGATTCCAACGTTTCTGTGCCTCCTGCGGCTATTTTCTTATCGCGCGGTTCGAATTAAATATTAGTTAAACCGCATTTTATGTGTTTCTAATTATGTAAACCTCTCAGGAGAGCATGATGGCCTCTATCGCCTTTTGGTGCCTGCCATCCTGTTCCCCTTAAGAGGTACATGCTGATGTGCCCTGCTCACTAATGACGGCGGCAGAATGAATCTGTTAATTAAAAAAATAAAATATTCTCAAACTTTCCCTTATTTCGCTTCTTCCACTCTCAGACGCTCCAACAGTCTGCAATGTATGCATATAGGTGCTCTGTTCTAATAATTTGTTTTTCACGTTCTTTCTTTTTATGAGAACGCTTTTTTTGCAAAGCAACTTGCTTCACCAGAAACACAGAAACATACAGAACAACCCCCAATTCTGTTTGAAATCAGAATTTGGCAGACCACTGATATCGGAGCGTCAGAGTCACTCAAAATATAACGGCATTGTTTTATTTAAATGTGGCCAATAGTACCTTTGAAATCGTTTTATACTACTATTTTTTTGAACTCAGTATACTTTTTCGTATTTCAATAAAAATGAACCGAGTTATAGAAGTTATTAAAATGAATATTTCTCATTTTCCGTTTTTATTCGTTTCAGCTAGATAGTAGTTTTTCGCCTCTGGTACCCCTAGCCATACCAGCGGCTTTCTTTAGGGTTGGATCAAAAGAAAAAATATTAACTTGTATTTAACATTTGTTCGGTTCCGGTTAATAAAACTATTTAGTTTAATTTTTGTTTTGTTTTTTTATTTTAAGAGCGTTTTCTATGTTTGTTCATTATGTAGTGGCTTTTGTTGTTGTTGGTTTTTGTTTGTTTTATAGTTATATTTTGAATCTTTGTGTGTTTCTCAGTTTATCTCGTTCCCAATCAGCTGTTCTGTTTTGTTTATATGAAGGTCATATGGTTATAGTTACTCCGTTAACCTGACCGAACAAAATTCCCTTTTTCATTTTGTTTAATTAAGCCCTGGTGGCGAATAAAAAATATTATTATTATAAGTTGTCTATTGTGGTCAATAAAATTGCAACAATCTCGAAATCCACTTTCAGTCTAAAATTCACGCAATATAGCTAGCAAATTTAATTGTAGAAGGTGAAAACACTTTTTAAAAAAGTAGTTTATTTGTGTAAAGATTTACTCTGATAAGTAAGACGATATGATAATTATTAAGTAAATAAATAAATGCAAATCTAAAGAGAAACCAAAAATAACAACGAATACAAAAGCGATTGAATACGGTACATTTAACGCTGTGTGTTTAGACGTAATTTGGTTTTAATCAACTTTAGCTTAACGTTGGAGGATATTTCAATACAGGTGTAAACCTATTTATATTTTCGTCATTATAAACAGCCTCTATTCCTTTTTTCAGTTACTCAAAATAAAGAAAAATTGAAACAGATGTGCATATATGCATATCCGTAACCCAGGGAAAACTTTCGCCAGTCCTAAGGAAAACATGAATAATAAAAAGAGTCTTTTGTTGGGTACTAAATGTACATTGTAAAATACAGGACGTTTCGCGTATCTTTGTCAACTGTAACTTTATCAATTTGGGTATGGCCAAATCTCCGCAGAAACTAACGAAACCAATCTCTGATCCGTCGTGACATAATGTACTATTTCATCATAATAAATCGGTTTGAGACAATTCAGTCAAAGACATGAAGTTAAAGTCAGCAAATGCCTCTACACCAAAGTGCATCTGAAAATCTGAATTATCAGAAAAATGAAAATTCAATTATGTATCACCACTCTGGAAAGCATACTAACTACTTCTACGGAACTGAAACACTGACTCCGACTAAAATACTAGATATTGATAAATAAATAAACTGTATTTGGAAAGCTACCTGTACAAACAAGTGGGCTTAATCGATACAGGCAAAATTTAAACAGTACCCAGATTAATTTAACACAATAAGAGGAGATATGAGATGAGATGATACCACTGATTTAGGTGGAAAACGACACCAGAAATGCGAAGCAGTTAAACGTAAGAGCTAGGGTTAACTGAGAAACTGAAAAACCTAATCAAGATAGCAAACGTTATAAAAACTTTGAATATAGGGCGATAGATGACAGCAAGGAAAAGAAATGAAAGGCGGCGTTGGAAGGAGCAGAAAGGCAGGGTAAATCTACCCCGAGAGGAATGGGATCTTATCTAGTTCGTGTCTCCTCAGGTATGCCAAACACATTATCTGGATGGAACACATTTCAAATAAATAGGTATATGCAAGATTCCCCAAAGTGCCAGATACCATCAGGGATCGCCGACTATGCCTCGCCGAACACGGATTCAGATATGCAGAAAGCCTGATGCGATATCTCTATTTTGGGAAAAACTCAAAACAGGAACCGACGAGATGGCGACCAGCCCGGGACTATATATGCAGTCCTTCTTCATAAAAACGAGGGTTTTACGATACCCGAGCTGGAAAGTGCGATGAACAACAGGGACTTGTGGAGAGGGTGTTGTTCATGAATTCTGGTGCGCCCAACTGACGATGATGATTCTATCGCTTTTTACACTATGGTGGGTTAAGTTACGCACGTGTCCTAGATAATGTTTCGTAATCGATAGCTGAATTTTCTACAAGCACCGTATATTGTATCTTTGGCTGCGTCTCATTTTCGCCGATTGCGCCGATTACAAAATCACCTTTGCGCATTTTTTTGCAAACTGAAATACCAAATTTGCGCTAAAAAAAAGATACTTATTTTAAAATTGTTAAAAAAAACGTATAAATGGCACATATAAGAGTAAGTAATTAATTCCTTCATTACAGTTACTTCCCATACAAGTAGCTAACTTATTTTACAAAGTGTAGCCTGTCAAATTCTCCATTATCATCACACCTTTGTTTCAATACATGCAGTTTCCTTGTTTTCTCCACATCTTTAGGTAGTTGAAGACACCTGTTTCGCTTTCTAACGCTACTCTATTTTAGTTGAGTCATATGCCGGCATTTTTAACAGGATATCAGCAGGATGGCTATGCTCATCATTTGTCAATGTGTCACCATTTTCTGCTTCCGCAGTAAATTTGCAATATTTTTCGCACATCGTCATGCACTTCATTCCTCTAGACTTCAGCTGGCACTCTTTCCGCAGCTGATACCCGAAAAGACATAAGCATTCGTTTCCTTTTGATGTCTGCATAGTGCATACTACAATTCAGTCACCAACAGAGCTGCGTTGATATTAACAAATTCTAAGATAAATTCTGAGTGATAGAAATGAAAGATTAGAAATGCAATTTCATCAATTTTACAATAGTTAGTAGTCGGATGTGATTTTAAATTTAGCGGACATTAAACTGCAATTTATTAACCGGAAATTTTGAAACAGGAAAAAGAGGCCAGAAACACAAAACTAATTAATCAGAATCAGAGCAACAAAATGTAAAATTAAAAGAAATGTTTTTCTTCTTCTTTATAGTCTTAATTTCTAATTCCTTGTTCTCTTCATTCTCGCGCTTCAAGCTTTGCATTTTTCTGATACGCTTTCCGCAGCAGCTGCTTCATGTTTGCCAAGTTTTTCATATTTCCCAAGAAGAGCTCTCGCTGCGTCATCGCGTCATCCATTTTTCTTGTCCAACGACAATGTACTCGTCGATGGCGTCGGAAGTGTGTCCAGTGTGCATTTTTATAATTTGTTTTCGCACAACGGCCGCAAACATGCGAGTAGCGCCAGTACGACGCATACTATGTAACGTGTACCGACCATGAAATCCTCCCGCAGCAATTACTTCCTTGAATTTAGCTTCTATGGTATGTTGACCAATAGCTGCGTTCACATACCCCCTGTTGTCCTTTTTATCTCGCAGGTACAGTCCTTCAACCATATAAGATGACGTCGCATCAAGGTATTCTTGTAGATAACCATAAATACATCTCTGCGGATCTTCCATCTGATAAATACGAATTTTCTTCGGCTGTACGATGCCGCCTTGGTGACCTTAGCTAACAAATTCAGTAGATTCAAAGAAATTTTCCTATTATCTCCAACGCCAAATCTAAACATATCTCTACGCAACAGACAATGTTCCCCTGAACGTAAAGTTAGACGTACTGTATACCTAACAGAACAATTAAAGTCTTGGTTACCTGATCGGGAGACGAATCACCTAGTATGCTTTCACTTCATAATTTCACTTGCATATTTTGTGTTATGACATCAACATTTTTAGGGACATAACCTAAGCCACGCTTTTGGCGATCCTTCATCACGTTTTCCAAACAGTTTTTGACTGGTTGAAATTTGACATCGTTCAGGAGCCGAGCCGATACATAACACTGTGTGCTTGCAAGTGGCATTGCAACATTATTACATACTCCATTAATGATTTCGCCCGATAATTTTCTCCGTTCTGCTTTCCGGCTTCGTTAATGAACACTGGTATCCACATCTTCATTTCATCCACCGACCACTCTTCTAATGACTTCGTCGGCACTGACGATAGGCTTAGCCGCAATTGTATGTTCTTTTCGGCCACCCATTTTCTAAACAGTTTCATTACAGAGATAATTTTCTTTGATGTTGTTTCGGAAAACTGTTTCTTTGTCAGGTAAGTCAATTCGTCCGCCGATGTGTTGACAAAGCGCCCATCCACAACTTTATCCTCTTCTAGCAGATCATCGGTGTCCAAAAAATTAAACAGATCACTAACGCTGTCAAGAGACAAACCACTTCCAAAAAGATCCATACTGGTTAGTTTAACGTGAATAAATAGCTTGTAGTGAAAATAGATGCGTTCGCTAACAGAAAACGCATATTAGTATATGTACAAGCGCAAGTTATACAGTATGGTGCAAGAAACAGAACGAAACACAGCTGAGTGAGCGACGATCGTAGCGACGGTCGGAAGGCTTCCAGTCGAGTCGACGGTTGTTTTATTGATTTCTTATATTTCTTATGGAATTCTTAGTGATTTAACTCAATTCAATGATTCTTGATTTCCGGACATTAAACTATTTTTTTCAACCGCTAAATATTCGCCAGACCTAATTTTTGTTAAATATACCCCACCCTATGCCCCTAACCCCACTTTTCCCGCTTAAAGTGTTGCTGAATGATACATGCGACTACTAAATATAGTAAAATTGAAGAAATAGGATCACAGCTAAAATTCGGCTGTGATCCTTTATATTCACAATGA
>JAUYWV010066672.1:0-24281 GCA_032274565.1 Nematoplana nigrocapitula | reverse complement strand
GTCTTAAAAACCCTGTTTTTTGCGTAACGTTATTTGTGAATGTCCCCTTAAATACTTACCATGGACGTTCTCAGTATTAATCAGTTGTCTTACACACCTTGTGAACAAAATAGAACGCTTCAAGAATATTCCTGGAATTTATATTGTTCCTTTATTTCTTTAATACCTAGAGTTCTGTACAGAATCCCAAACGTCTATTATCCTATATAAGAGCTAATCCGACAAATAAATATTTTGTTTTGTTTTAAATACTCACAGACAACACGCTTTGGCATACGTTCATTGGGACCGCCCAATTTGGTAGTTAATGTATATCTTTCCATTCGTCTGAAAATTTTATTTTTTGTAGGTAGTTTATACGTAATGTTATATCAAATTAAGCCCTTTCAATTTCTTATGATATTTGACTTATTACTTATTATACGAAGTACTGCATGAATATCACAGTTTGGTGATCGTGATAATTTTGTTCACTTACATGGAGTCCCCTTTGCCCTTTCAGGCCTTTGAATTATGCACATAACTAGCAATTGGAAAATAAATGCTTAAAAATGAATTCAAATTGCGGTTAGGATTCCTGGCTCTCACCCAGATGGCCCAGTTTCGACTCCCACTCCCAGTCCCAGTCTAAAAAATATTTTTAAATTTTGAGACAGCCTAGCCCTAGCTAGGCCCTAGCTGCTATTATGGACATGGTAATAAATTTAACTGAACCAAAACTGAACCTCAATTGAATACTAATTACTATATTTTATATCATTTAATTCTTTAGTGACAACACTTATTTTATTCTATTTATAGTTATACTGACTAATACGTAAAATATATAGTTTTTCTATATTACTAAAATCAACTATACAGTAAGTAGTATATAATGTATATTTAATGTATAATGTGATAAAGGTCTGGTCATGCTCACTGTGCATGCATGATGGGAAGTCCAGAACTTTAACCATTAATTACCTTCAATAACCTTCAATTCCAGTGACCTGAACTGTAACCACTTTGTAGATTTTATTCTCTCACCAATTTATCTATTTTAACAAAATATAGACTATAGTGCAGCATTGTTACCCCTTGCTCCTTGCTGTGTGCGTATACAAAAGTGCTAACAATTGGCAAAAAACTGACACTTCTCCGCTATACCTTCTCTGGCTGTCTGACTTAGCCCCAAAATACCATATGATATGACACATGAAGGCAAGCATGAACAACCAGTTGTGGAGAGACTGCCAACATGCAAAAGTCTGCTACATGTATAAGCAAGGTTTCATCAACATTGACACGTTGTATTTGTCAAAAGAAATTACTTTGTATAGCTATTTAGAGTAACAAGTGAAATAAAGATTTTTAAGTTAACTACATACTGTTTTCTTTTCTATGTATGGTATGTTTCATATTTATAGACACTGTTATTTGGTGATTCATATTGTCCATATGGAGAATCTATATATACATGCCATATGATACTTCGATTAAGAGCTTGGGTAGTTTGCTGCGCAAAAAAGGGTTACAATCATCTGCGTGAAGCGCATTTTCCACTAGGTTGGCAAAGTTTCCAAACTAGATTCAACCAGCCAGATTGTTGAAGTATTTCATAAAGGTTTCTTTTAAACTAGCCAAAATGATTAAAGTAATTTTTGCAAACTGTATCAAACCAGCTGGATGGTATGTGTTCTGGCCACCGATATGTGTACTATCTGATATATTCCAACCATCCATAACATAAGCACTTGTAAATACCCTTACTGGTACAGTCTTCGAGTCCACAAATCTGCCTCATTTAATGGCAATAAATTTCCAGATAGTAAGCAATGAGGACTTTTAATCAGATATGGCATATTCAACAAGTTATCCACCAGCAAACCAGTTTTTAGATTATTACTTATTGTCAGTTTAGATAGGATTCGAACCCATATCCCAGTAATTACTGGTTGAACTACTTTACCACTAAGCCACAAAATCACTTATTAGACATGCTGGTTTTGCCATATATATTGACTTACAGCTATCAGCACATCAGGATACTTCTACAGCTGCAGGCTTTAAGTCCACAAATATGCCTCATTTAACAGCGATAAATTCAGATAGTAAGCACAGATAACTTTTAATCAGGTATGGAATATACTTCAGCAGACTATTTCTGGTTATTGCCCCTCATCAGTACTATGTAGGATTTGAACCCATATTCCAATGATCAGTAATCAAGACAACTTAACCACTTAACCCCAAAACCAGTCTGTTGATGGATAATTTGGCCAGCATCCCATATCTGATTAGAAATTATATTTCATTGAAATAAAGTATCAGATGTAATGTCTCAAAGTCAAACTTGGTCAAAATATGGTATAGCAATTTGTCTTAAAAAATGTTCTTTTGACAGTTTTTAAATCAGTAAAACAAGCTATGTAGTCTACTATGGTGCCCACCACTAAATACAGTATATACACAAAAAATAATGAACTACTAATTGAATGGTAGAGTAAAACAATGTTCTATATTTGGCTAAATAACAATTATTAAAAACCTTTTACAAAAATACATGACATTAGCTATATTATTAATATACCTATTTATATTCAAATATATATTATACATAGATTTATTCATTATAGTATCAATAGATTTAGGCAATTTTTAAACTATCCTGAAAAATTAAAAAATTATCCATTAAAATAATTAATATAGTTAAGAATCGATATAATTTTATTTAATTATATATATGGTAGTTATAATTTTATATAGTTTAAAAAGCAAACTAATATTAACAAATATAATTTTTTTATTTATAAAATATATTTATAGCCTTTAAGATTTCAAATCTTATTTGAAATTATAAAAAAGTAGAATTTAACATATTTTTCCTTTGATATACTTCTATTTGCTAATTATTAACAAATAAAAGTAAGTGCACCAGTATCAACTTATTGCATTGAAATATTATATTTTATTATATTTGTATTTATATATATCCATATATCGTATTAATATATTTTATTATATACCCCTAATATTATTTAACAACAATTTAATAAAATTTATATATTTTTATCAATTTAATCATCTACATAATTATTTATTTATTATCCGAATGATTAAATAATACACTTATTTAAGAAATATCTTGACTTATTCCACTAATATTATGTTATTTTCTAATATGCTTTATACTTTAAAATCTATGTAACATTTATGCTAGTAATGATATACTCCTTATATTATGTTTTTTCATTATTTTTATCATTTTACACTTCTAATTACTAACCATCCAAAAGAATAAAACATAGTGTTATATAAAAATATTTTAATGTATTTCACTAATATTTTTTTTTATTTTCTTTTGCATTTTATTTTTCAAATATATATCTATGAATTATATATACCATAATTCTATATTTTGTTTATTATTATTCCCATTTGTAAATATCAACGAATACAATAGCAAATATTAAAAGATATTATATAGACCATATAATTATTGGTATAGATGATTCACACATAGACTTTTACACATCTGGCATAATAGAAAAAATAGTATCAGTGAATAGACTGACATACTTTCTGAATACATTATTTTCTGATCTCTCAGAACAAATAGCAAAATAGAAGTATACCAATGTAAAAATGAATTCAAGTTAATTTATTTTAATTTCCCAAATAATTGCTTAAATTTGATAAAGTATGAAATATCTTAGTAGATATAAAATTATATGTTAACTAAATTAATATTTTTATTACCATCTAGTTGGTTTATAAATTATACAAAAGTTTTGACCATCAGGATTTAACTAGATTGATTTTTTTATATTATTTTTAATTATTTATATATAAATATGTGCATGTATAGATATATTTTACTAATAATTTACTTGAGTTTTATGATGACAATTTGCTTCTACAATTATGCTTGAATGTGTTTTTCTATGAAAATCATGTATCCAACCTTAACTATATTTCGTAGTATATGTCTAATAATTTTATATCCATAAAAACTGATTTTAATCATTTAAAATGTATTCACTTTAGAAAATAAATGAGATAAAACTAAAAATTGAAATTAAATATTTCAGTATATAAGAAACAAAGATGAAACTGAAAGCTAATTCAATTAATTTATGCCTAACTTGTTTCAGTTCATAATTTTAGACTTAAAGAGTATATGTTAAATCAATTAACCCCTTTTATTATTGAGTTTTAAACAATTCTACTCATGTGTTGTAACTTTGGTATTTATATTGTCATGACTATAACAACTTCAAATAAAAAAAATGAATTACCATTTTTTCTGACAACTGGTGAACTAATACATGGTTATTTGTGAAACTGCCCAAATCAAGATTTTGTTATAAATATTTTTCTTATTATATAGATTCTCTTTAGGTGTAACTTATATTCACATAAATTATATATAATTTTCTGTAGTGTTTATAGTATGATATATAGTCAATGTTATAATACTGTATTTAAGCTTATTATATTAAATTTTCCATTTTAGATAGAATGAAGCAGAACCTCTTAGTAATAGGAAAAAGACTATTAGAAATCAGAACATCCAAATCATTGGTTTTTCAAACATATGATATCAATGAAGACATGTCATGTTTTCAGATTTCACATAAGAGAGAGTTTACAGCTTCACAAGTGAATTTTGTGCAGTTTACTGCCTACATGAGAAATGAACAGCTCATGGTACATATTTTTTACACACGATCAGCTTCTACTAGTGTAACAATCTGGACTGGCAAACTAAGTGGTGATACTTGGACTTGGTACTGTAACACATTGGCCAAACAATTGGAATCTAAATTCCTACTTGGCAATTGGTATTATGGACTAACAAAATTTGGGATCAGTGCATATGATATAGGAAATAGTTTAGAAGAAAAAATTATCAAACCGCCATTCCATCTTTCAAATATTGACATGAACTTTTTCCATGTCAGTGGCATTTCACATATTGTTGTTATTGTTCTCCGGATATTAGACAACGAATCCTATTCCAAGTTACATTGTTTGCTCTTTCAAAAACATGACTTATTTCTGATAACGTGGTTCACTATATCAATTAACCAATTACCATGTTCTGTTGAAGACATTATTATGCATAGTGATTCAAAATTATCAAAACATATAATACATTATAATTCATTTTCAAACGATCAGCCGGTCCCATTATCAGTTTACCTTTTGACTTCTAATTGTCATCTTCATCGTGCAAAAGGCAACAGCCTGTCTTGTGTGTTGAAACTTCCTGTGGGAGCAGCTAATTTGGTCGGAGTACAGAAGAATACAATATCTGGTCAGGAAGAGAATGTGCTGGTTCTCTACTATGAAGAAAAGAAAGTATTATTTGTGAATTGCCAACATCTTGAAGTAAGTCTTATGATTTTTCAAATGGATTTCAAGCACAGTAGTTTTTCTGAAATAATAGGTCATATCCTAGAATTTTACAATCTATTTTTTGTAAAAGTATGTTGTATGAACTGTGATGTTACTATCCTCTCTGAAATGCATGTAAACATTTTTGCTCAAAGGGGCTTATTTCCAGAAATCTGGCAAATCTATGATGTCTATATCAGTTAAGTGTGATAAATGCCATTATAGATTGTTAGGCTACATGATGATACATTCCTAGTTATTGTTTCTAAATACACTTTATAAAGTAAGAAAATGAAAAGATATATATAAAATAACTTAGCTGTGTTGGTATGTTATCTGAATTGGAATTAGACTCGTAAGTTACACGTCCTAATAGTTTCATAAACAAAGTTTAGATGATGAAGATTGGAAATCGATACATGTTAAGTGGATAGCACTCTTTAGTTTTCATTGCTTTTCCTCGGTTTTTAATAATACGTACATAACAGGCTCGCTGAATGCCTAGACCAGTCCCGACTGATGCGAATATCAAAATAGTTGATACAAAGTACTATAGGGCTTTTCGGTATGCAGTACTATGTGTTTTCATTATCAAGAAAAAACGTTTACATGAAATACGAGGCTCCGTGAAGTTTTCTGAAATGAAAATTGTAGAGTGATCAATAATAGCTTTATACCCTTCGGCAATTATTAACTATTTACTAATTAACCATCCATCAATTTTAAAAGTTTAAATATTTGAACCCTAATTAATTATTTGAGGTTTATTATCATGCTCATTTTTCGCCAAACTCAAATACTAGAATTTCTAAGATATCCGTGCCTAAATCATTTGTCAAGACAATGACTCACTGTTGCAGAAGGTCGGGAGGTAGAAAGGCCGAAGGTTTGGGGTGAGACCCAGATCAGCACCATCATAACCCAATCCACACCCACCCAAACGACCAACATCCTAACCTAACCTAGGAGAGCCCTCATGTGTACAGAGGGAGTTCTTCTTTGAGTACATAGGTGTTGGTTGGTTGATACAGGTCTGATGGGAAAATTGGATCGTGACAATGCCACTCCACATTCTACCGAGCTATGTTTCATGTCTACTTTGCCGGAAGTTGAAGTTTATTATTATTATTATTTACGAACCGAAAGGAAGACTTTAACTGAGACACAAAAATAAACAAGATTCAGGTTTGTGGTCTTTCCCATTGCCACTTAAGAGTTAGCGAGCCCTTCGTGTCAGAGTTAGTCCGAAGTCAAAGAAAAATGTCGAAAACACCCTCCTACGGTGTCCCAGTTTTCCCATGCATCAATTGGTTTTGGTAGCTTCTACATTATTATTCATTTTCCAAAACAATGTGCAAACCCCTTTTAATATCCTTTGTAGTGCACGTCAGACGAGATTCAAATGCAACCTTTTGATGCTATATGATAAAGTTCGTGTACGTGTGTGGGATATTTCAGATTGTCAGCGAGGTTAAATTTAATCATTCAGCTGTGATTCATCGTCCTGCATTTTCAAGTCGCCTGTTTGTTTATGACATTTCCCTAACCGATCGAACTATTTGTACTGTATACCCTGTCGTCAAGGACAAGGTAATTATTCGATTAATATAAATGAGCTGGAGTTTCAGTACTACAGCAGTTATATTGTGTAACATTTCAGATTCAACCTCAAATGAAGGGCATGGCCAAGTTTTGTTCGGCTTTATCTGCACGATTGACTGTACGCTACTGGTATTGGTTGCTATGGTTTTTCTCTTCGTGATGTGCTTCTAGTGCTACTGCTCAGTCTTTAAACTCTCAAGTTTCTATAATCTGCAAACAAGTTAGGATAGACGTGTATACAAGTTTCGATTTGAATCTCAATTTTTTGATCGATTTGAATTACAAGTTATTTGTTGAAAATTCTGCATAGTAATGCTGTTGTTAAGCAAACTACGTGATTCCTGGCTCGATCGGTCGCGTAACGTTAGAAAACATCGTCTGATTGGTCAGTTTGCTGACAGAGAGAGATAGAGCGTTAGTCAGAGCGACTTGATTCACTCACTCACACACACGCGCACACACAGGCTGGCTGGCTTAAAACTGAAAGCACACTCGGTCAAGGTAATCTATGGATTTTCTCTCTCACTCTAGCGTAATCTATTTGTGCGTTGAACACAATCAACTGAACTACGGCGCTGCGCTATAGGCTATAGGCGGAGCTCCCAGTAGAACGTACGCCGAACACACGCTACTGATACTCATTTTGAGCGCGTTGTGCTTTATTCATAACAACACTTGCACGCGTAGCTGCAGCGGGCCACTGGTATATATTTATGTTGAACAAACGACGCAGCAGTCCTCAAATGAAAACCAATAGTGAGGATTTCATAGAGTAATAATTCCTCAGTGTCCATTTGGTCAGGATCTACGGTTCACACGCTGTTGTATTTATTTAGTGTCCTGTCCTTTTTTGGCCTTGTCATTTCATCTTAACCGACTATTTGTTTGATTGTTTGTTTCCAAATACCGTACATTATTGCTTCTAAATTTATTTTTAAACAGCTTGTCATTCAGAGTGAAACTTGATTGCAGATAGTCTGAACATAAGGGTAAAGGACTAGGTGTGCTTTGCATTTCCAGGCTAATCGTGAGTCTGCGCGCGATCTCACTAAGTCGCTCCACTTCAAAGGCATACTACTCGAGCGTGTCACGCACAATTGGTCCTGCTCATGTCGCGGAGTGACCTCGACGGGATCGGCCGATCTCCCTCTGCTCTCCTGGCCTTCCTCCCACCTCCTCCGCCCGCTGACCAGCGTCGCAATCAAGGAGCAACCGACCTGCTTCAGCAGACCCGACCCCGCCGGCTGTGTGGCTGAGTGCAAACCGCTCGGTGCACCGATGGTGCGCACTCATCGCTCCCGACTGATTGTGGCCCAGGAGGTGGATGTGGCACCTGGAGAGGGGAAGCTGTGGCTACAGGTGAGAAGGAGAAGGAGGAGCTCGATGGGGACAGCTATATTTGCATATATGTAGCAATGTCACAACTGTCATTTCCAATACGAAGTGGATCAATAGTAAAGGAAGTTGTCTATTTTGAAGAATTTATGTTTTACTAGTATACACCAATATTACTTGAGAGTAGTATAGTATCTTCAGCATCTATAATACTGTGTTGGTCGTAAAAAATTACCATAACGCTCCTCCTCTCCCCGTGTGCACCCAGTAAATCTGAGTCAGCGGTGTAAGGGGAAATTTCATATCCATGTATGCATTACTCATAAGGAAGTTTATCGAGTTCCCCCTGGGACTCAACGTTGTGCTGTTTCAAACCTAGCACCACATATATGAGCCTCGACAAATGTCTTATCTGTTCACCATAGGACTGCGCTTGTCTGACAACTTTTTCACTGGTAATTCGAAATTTAGGAGCATTCTCATTAATTTAGGAGCTCTTCGAAATTTCGGATCTCTTCGACGATTTGAGGAAATAGTTTAGGACAGTAGCTTCCTAAAAATTAGCCCTTCCGCAATTGTACATTACTATAATTAGATAATGGGCTTGCTCTGTCCATTTTCCGTTGTGGATGTCTTTGTAAAATATGTGCCTTTGAAATTCACCTGTAAGTGCTGATTTAAGAAGTTATTAATACATTGTCCTAAAGTAGTGCCTCAAATTAGAGCTCCAAACTAATGAGAAAATGTTTTGCATTGGTTGGAAGAAATCTTCGTGGTTTGAGGATCTTGAAGTTAATGAGGATGGTTTTCGCATCCCAAGCTTAGACTGTCCAAATCAGGAATTAGTTCGTTCCGCAAAGCTGGCGCGCTTTGATGTCCGCTTGAATTCTGCTGATATCTGCACAGAAATGTTCGCATGGTTGTTTTACTGTGCCCTAATTGAATCTTACCACTTTGTTTATTAATCGCAGGTGACAAACAGGTCGGGCTTCGATCTTGTGTGGACATCGCGTGTAGAGGATGTATCTTGTGTCGGGGAACGGTCTCGACGGCTGTTGCTTGTGTCCCACTGCAGTCTGGCTGCATTGGGGGGTACCAGACCAGTCCTCTATCTCGATGTGAATTGTGTCCGTGAGAACAATGATGACAGGAAGTTTGTCTGCTGCTGGTCGACTCAAATCTCGGCCCACGACGTTGCTTTGGGAACACTTGATTTGGCAAGAGTTGACTGGGTAGGTTGAACCGCAATATGGACGGCGGATTTTTCGGCTACGTATAATTGTATCACTAAGGACAAATTGGATGACTGCTTTGTCAATAGAGTATTAAAATGTGGTTTGTTTTCTTACTGATTTTGAATATTGTGCAATAATCGCGACTCCTAGATCCGCAGTTACACCATGAATGTATTCGTCTGGATCTAACTGTAGGTCAGCAAGTTTATTTTCACATTACGCCTGTTCAGTAGTTGCGTATGTCAATACCCCCGAAACGGCTTCGGGGAAAGCTTGATTCAGGCTAATCTGAAGATGATTTGAAAGTCGCATATATACTACATGCAAATGTCGAGGTCTACAGCCTATTGGATTTTTGCATGGCAGGTTTGGTATAAGAGGATGAAAGGCACACTATAGAAATGCCCGACTTTTGTCCTAATTCTTTTGGGAAAATAGCGTCCCTTTGGAGAGAAGTAACTTGAAATATATTCTCTTCTGCTTCTGACGTCATAGGCTGTGAATCCGTAGACGTACATTGGCACTTTGCCAGCAACCTTAGGCATTCATCTAGGTTTTGCGCGATTCTGGAAGCTTTACTAACCAAGAGACCTGTCCAGTCACATACATCGGCAATCCAAGATAGTAAAGGCCGAATGGTCCACCTATTTCCCTTTGACCAGGTGCCCTTCCCTTCATCACTGTGCAGGCTATAGGTCCAACTCGGGACGCCTGCTAAGATGGTCAACCATCTGAGCTTTTGCTCCATGTATATATGGTCAATAGTTGCCTTAGCTTTGACTTCTTCGAGTACCGAGATGTTCGTTCGTCGATCAGCGTATTTAATACTCACTAAGCGTCTATAGCAGCGGTGGGGAAAAGCGGTCATTCTCTTGGAGATTTCCCTGTTGTAGGTCCAGGTTTCTGATCCATAGAGATACACCGATATCACAATCGATCTACGCAACCTGAGTTTGATTATGAAGCTGGTGTTACTCTTCCAGTTGTTTGCTAAACTTGCCATCTCTTAATTTGTCTGTCTCGTTTATGAGTGCACCTAGGTATGTTTTGCTCTTCTAATAGCTGATTTCCATACCGAAACTATTGGATGCGTCCTCGTCCCCTTCTTGCCGACAGATCGGCCATCTTATAGAGATCTTATCAATTCCGGTCTGCTTGTTTTAATTATGGTCATACGAAGTTTCAACTAAAACCAATCTGAAATTCGTGAGAAAATCACTCTTACTTTGAGTAGTGTAATATTATGTGAACAGGAAAAATGAAATATTTATCCGAATTAACACCTTAGGAACGTAATCATCTGATGAAAATAAAAAAAACAATTATATTATCAGTTGAAATAGATCTTTTAACTCACCATCGATCTCGAACCTGCAATCTTCTACTTCGGAGGCAAACGATGGATGTCATTGTCAAAAACCTGAAACCAATATGAAATTCCGGAGAAATCGATTTTGAACATAAGCGTGACGGACATACAGGCAGGCA
Organism: Nematoplana nigrocapitula; assembly: GCA_032274565.1. Classification (NCBI taxonomy): domain Eukaryota; kingdom Metazoa; phylum Platyhelminthes; order Proseriata; family Nematoplanidae; genus Nematoplana; species Nematoplana nigrocapitula. The sequence continues at coordinate 13,242 of JAUYWV010066672.1, read as the reverse complement.
GACCCTTTTATACAGATGCGAGAACGCATTGAAGATGATGCACGAAATTGTTTAACAGAAAACACTGTGGTCTTTCATGCATGTCTAACAGAGTTTTCATCTTTTTTTATTCTCATGTTAGGCAAAGCAAGATCTGAGTCAGCGAATTGTAGAAGCAGTTGAAGATCACTACTGGTTACGCGTCACGACCAAACGGATGCCAGTTGAGCGTATTGCATCGCACCTCACCAATACTTTGGCTCTCGAACCCGGGTTTGTGTCGGGCTATGAAGACTGGACCGCTGTGAGGTGTCAGGGGCCACTGCTTGGTTATCGAATTCGCTGCATTGTCGATAACCGTCACGCGGCTCGCTTAGGCATCGAATGCAGGTGAGTGAGAACATGAAGCGATAAATTGGGAGTAAGTTATCCTAACGGAAGTGCAATCATTCTGATTTATATTTTTTCCAAAGAAAATTCATTTTCTGATTACGCTCAATATTAGACTTGTTTCCAACTGCTGCTAGGTGCGTTGATTGTCTTCCAGTAACTTAGACGATTCCTCTTCTGTTTCAGAGATCTTAACGGATACGCTCTTACTCTCTCTCGCGCGCGCCTTTCCCATTTCCTCTAGTCCAACTGTTGTTCCTTCCGTCCACCTCCGATGATATCCCCGGTCACTTTGGTCTCCCTGGTATAGAGCACCTACTGTGCTTCTTCTTCTTTATTCCCGGTCGGTGGAGAGCGCGCCAGCATCCCGATCTTCCTAAGGAAGGCCAGCGCTCTGACCCCTGTCCGCAAGGATTCCGAGGGAGGGGTTGTCACCGAGGGATGAAAAGCAGGCGAAACGGTGGGAGCGGCAGTGAAGTAAGAGGTTGGGGAGGTCCTCCGGAGACTGAAGCAGAAAGGGCAAAGGGGGAGTTCTGAGAGGCCAATGCGGTGGTGATAGGCCGTAAGAAGTGGGGAGTACCCGGTTCGCAGCTGCGCGTGTGCCATGCTGTCTGCGTGCGAGGCTTCAGGCATGGGGAGAGGGGGCTGTCAGGGAAGCAGACTCGGTTGGTGGCGTCGTGGGGGTCAACCTGGCACCTTCCGAAAGGGCATGGGTTGTGCGGGCGATAACGGCTCACGCGGAGGAGACGTCCAGTGGAACATCTTAGGGCATCGAAGCCCCCAGCTCTGCCTGGGTGTCGGCCAGCTCGTTCCCACTGGTGGCACAGTGGCCAGGCAGCCACTGGATATCCGCTCTGTGGGATTTCCGAAGGCTGGTCAGGAAGACTAGATGCAGCGACTGGGTGCAGTGGCCGCGGACAGTTCTTTGATCAGGGACTGGGAATCCGTAAGAAAACGGACCCCGGCGAGTGCTGGCAGGTTCGGGAGGGAGAGGACGGCTTTAGTCCGACGGAGTTCTCGTTCCGGACTTGGAGGATGATCCTCGCGTCGCCGTTGGTGGTGCCACCACTGGCAGAGCCGTTTGTCCAGAGGGCTACAGTATGTCTGCTGCGGAAGTGACCCCTTTGCCCACTATGCAGGGGCGGGGTGCCAGGTTCCATTGGTCATCTACCTAGATAGGGGTGGGTTGGCGGTATCGGAGAGCTCTCTCCCTGAGGGACCCTGCCGCCTCAGTGGCGATGGTCGTGTGCTTTCTAGCTTGATTGAACCTACTCGATCTCTCCCATACATTACTTGCTTTCTCAACCGTTCTTTCTTACCATCGTCTCTCAAAATAACTCTCGTTTCTATCAGCCCTTCCACTTCACGTTTCACAAGTTTCTTCGTCCTTATTCAATCTTGAAGAAGCATGCTAGCCATCATTTCATTGAGAAAATAGTTGGGGGAACTGTCATTTGTCATTGGTGAAAGCAGTTTTATTTTAAATCTTTACGTCATTCTATTTTTAGAAAACATGAAGTAATCCTTAAACCATTCCGCCTATAAAGGAATAATGGTGAACAAATGCCTAATGCACGCAGATATGACGACTTCTATAAGCCCGAATTTAAACCTCAGTCAAGAGGAATTGTATTTAAGCTTTTCACATTTACACTTCAAAGATGCACACAGCATATTATACAGTACTTAATAATATAAGCGCACTAACCGATGGCCAGTCTTGCAGGCATCATATAATATGTATACGCATTCAGTGTTCACCATCACTCCTCTTCCGGGTCTAGGCCACTTATAATCTAAGTCACGTTGATTTTAGGCTACCTCAACTCTAATCTACTCTAACTGTAGGTCATCTGAACTCTAGTTAGGCCCGCATTTATGAACGTTTTTGTCACAAAAGTTCGCATTTCTGCCGTTAGTCATCGATGAAAATGTTTCCCCATGTCGGGGGAGGGTTCACGTTGACTCTAGGCCATCTCAACTCAAGTTTATCTCGACTCTAATGTATTTACCAAGGACCAAGTAATTTCAGTGTCTTCAATACCGCGCTCGACATCGGTGGAATGGCGGGCGGTAGAGAAACATCAAATTGTGTTTAGCAGTTCTAAGCTATTCTAAGCGTCTCTGTAAATACTTTCTCTGTGAATGCGATGCACATTATATGAAATATTTAAAGTGTATTATTACCCGAGTCAGACTTCGCATATGTATAATAGATTTTCGCTAAGGATATGGCAGTCTTCTTAGTTTAGATTGGGTATCTGAACGAAACTGGGATATTAAAGCATTCATTCCACTTCCATTACAAAATTATTTTTCTCATTATTGAAATACTTTCTGGTATGGTAATCTTATATTATTACTTATAGTAGTATTATTCATATCAGTCTAATAAATAACTATAATAACGATGTACAGTATTGTATGTATGTTCGTTCTTCGATAACTCCGAAATTACTGGACAGAATTTTATGAGAATTTTTCGGCAGATTGATGGAGTAGCCATGGGATTTCTTGTTGCCTGTACTTTGGCAAATTTTTTTCCTTTCGAAGAATGAGTAACAGTGGCTCTCCTCGGCTCCTGAGAAACTTTATTCTACAGTCTTTACGTCGACGATACCTTTCGATGAAACTTTCAATGTAGAAAAAGTCCTAGCTCATATGAATCCCAGGCATACAAACATTAAATTTGCAGTTGAAGAGGAAGTGGGTGGTTCTAATTCTTTTGTATAATTTTCTATCTCGCGCTAAATCCATACCGCTTCCTGGTACGACTGGCACAAAAGAGTGCACGATTCAACACATTATCCAAAGATGCTTCATTTCTTTTTAACCTTCTTTTCAAAATGTCTTCTAGTCGACAGACACCTCATTTTTGCCTAAACCCGATTTGGACACTTTTTTAGATGCCTCCTTATGTTTCTATAATAGAATGTCTGTCTGTCTTTATGCATGTCACGTTTATGTTCAAGATCTATTTTCTTAGGAATTTGAAGTTTTGAGTTTTTTTTATAACATTTTTATTATATTTTCACATAATGCTGCATTACACTACTCAAAGTAGTATATATAGTTTGTAGCACTGCTGAAATACAATTTATGACCTGATTCTTAAACTTCGTACATATGTACAATTGAAACATCCTCGCATGTTTATGGGGTCCAGCCTGTTGTCTGCCTGCATAGGTATAAATCCAGTAAGGTTAATCATTAGTGTAAACAACTCGACCTGTAATTTTAGGTCCGTGTCAGCTCTTCTGCTCTTCCATCACTTGATCAGTTCTCTAGAACACGACGATATTAGCCTGACAAGGATTGGACCGGACACGTCGCTCGACAAGAGTGGTAGTGCGGTGAGCTGCACCGCCCTGGACCAGATAGCATCGGAGATGCACTTAGCGGCCATGGCTTTGGAGGAGGCATATGTGGGCGCTCTGCGAGTGGCGACAGCGGAGAGTTGCGCTCGGGTGAGAGAGGCGCCGTCGGCTCTGGAGGCTTCCCGAGTGCTGTCTGAACTGCGCAGTACCTTGGCGGGCGCCAGCCAAACGTTAGTTGGGGAGTTGAGGACCCAGATAGGGACTGTTGCCAGCCGTGTAGCGATCCAGTTGGATGATATCTTGTTAGCGCTAGCTGTGAATCGAGAATTTGTATGATTTTTTTCTGGATTACGGATCAGATTTCATTTTTTTAATGTTTTGTATCATTTCCAAATTAGTTTCGTTTTATTGTACTTGATAGCATTTTCAATGAATGGTACAAATTCTACAGTTCGCCAAGATGGTTTTCCTGTTTTTTGTTATCGTGTAATTAATTTGGAACTAGAAGTTGAAGAGTCACTGTTTATCTACAGGAAGTTAAACTCTCGTGAAAGGCTAAATTTATTATTTTTTATATCCCACCGATTTTTGTAAACTCAATAAATGTATTAAATTTTTTGCTTCTTCAGAAGTTGTTTATCTTACGTATTTGGTTTGACTTTGTTCTGTAATAATATCGAACTGTATTATTTTTTGTGTTATTGAAAAAAAATTATATGAAAGGAGACTAGTTTCACAGCGTAATGTGTAATAATTTTTTTCCGTGAGTGACCGAAAACCTTATGGCTTATTTGGTTTCGCACGCAGACACAACTGCAATTGAGGCTGTATAATGGACAATAGTAGGATGCTTCTGTTAGGGGACAGTAAAATATTATATTACAAACTGGGTGCTTTTTGGAGTCCACAACCATAATTAATCAATGTAGCATCTATTGCGTATCTGTCAAGATTGAATCACACAGAAAATAAAAAGGAGCAGTTGCCAGATTTTGCACAGACGTATATTGCACATTGTATTGTTGTGTAAGTAACGTTAATTTTATTGAAGATATATCTATCTTTTCAACGCACTTTAAATTCTTAAAAAACTGGACTTCCAGAAATTCTCCCTCGATCCCCTGCCGGCACACGAATTCAGAATAACTTTCGATTGGAGTTTTAATTTTGTCGAATATATGTATATTTAGAAAAGCTCCAACTGTTTAATTCACTTTTATTCCAATCGGAGACTTTAAGCTGCGCTATAAATAAAATTTGTGTTCAGCCCGTTGGTCATATTGCGAAGTACATGTATCTTATTTTTTCTTGAATTACCAATTGTCACGTTGAACATTTAAACTACTAATGCACGTACTACTTAGATTTTTTTAATTATTTGCATACTACTAGAAGTAGTATGCTTTGGAAATCATATATAATGATTTGATGGTACATTAACGGCTAGTCTCACGTACGGTCCCCAGCGCCACCTGTAAGATCCGGCATCAAACCAAACTAACCCTTTCGGGTCGCTAAGCATTCGATTGACACAGCTGTCAACCAGGGACGAGGGAATTTTATTATAGCACGAGCCGGGACTCGAACCCACCAACCTCGCTCACCACGGCAGTCGACCGCTCAACCCACTGAGCCACCTCGTCGTTTATAGGCGTGTATCGGTTGTTATCTAAATAATTTTATTGCTGTGAAAATTTATGCTCACACGGATGTGTAAAATGATCAATTTCGATATTAGTCAGACCGGTTGTTTGTACCTAGCCTAACTTTTTATTGTCGAAATCTAGTCTGACAAAGGGTACGTAGAATGCGAGCTTGCATTATGGGTGCACCCTGGGAATATATAGCAACGTAATACGTATGTGCGTTATATGCATGTAAGGAATTGTAGGCAATAAACAAGTAGTAAATCGAAGTAGAATATACAAATTTAGCAAATAAAAACTACAATTGAATTGTCATGCGGATCAACTTGGTATAGTCATCATGTTGACGGAAGATGTGACCATTGAATGTTCTGAGCAATTGTGTTCGAGGCATGTTAATATAGTTTTCAGATGTAATGCTTCCATGGAAGAAAAAATGGACCTAACTTAGCTGACATTGCTGCCCAAATCATAACGAGCGTTGAGTGCTGCCGCACTTGTTAATAATATTGAGGATTACCCAAAAGAAAGCATGTTCCTACCATCACCTTCAGCATAAAGTATCTAGCTAAAGTTTGTTGACAAAATTTAACGTATACATAGTAAAATATGGATTTATAATGATATTTAGTCTACTCGTAGGAACATATGACGCACCCTGTATTACGATGATATTCTAATCAAGTACAATTAAATCTAAAAATATCCTATCTACAATTAGAGAAATGTGTGTATGTCTGACCGGTATTGATATCCCAAATCTCTGGACCGCATGCTTGATGACTAAAAAAACTGCTACATCAATGGATAACATGGGAAAAATAGCCATGAGATGCAAAATTTCTAATTGAGAGGCCCACAGCAGAAAATACCCCCCAAAAAACATGCTAAAAAATAGATGATTTCCAGTATTCGTACGAATTTGAATTCTGCAGTAGGCGATTGCAGCATTGAAAATCAATATATGGTATACTCAGAATCGGAATTCTAGAGTAGCTGCTATAGCTACAAAGCTAAATCAATATAGTACAGGTTAAGAGTCTTAATAACGAAATTGAATCTGAAAACGGTTTCTCTTCAGTATGTTTTTTAAAGTTTGTTTGTTTGATGTTTGTCAGTTTTGTTACGTTGATCAATGGTAGCGCGTACGTAACAATTTCATGCATGTAAGGATACTCTATGCGCTGCATGGCAAACCAATATGCTACAGATAAACGAAAATTCATTTATGCACGTTTTTCTTTGTCAATTTTCGCGGTCAGATTTTCTTATGACCGATTTGTCAATTCCCTTAACAAACCGAGCTCGCTATAGCCACACACGTGCACTATACGGGTAATCCTATACTAGTCCGATAAAATTTATACTTTTATATCATAAGAACATTGTTGATCACAATTACTATAAGTTATTTATAGTTTCTTTTTATATTGGAAGTATATTGATTGAATAGCAGCAAGACAACTGTTTAGAACAAAACTACCGCAGTACTCTTTATAACAATGTATTGAAATGAGCTAAATCTGTTCAGAAACGACTAAAACCAGTATAGTAGTGGATATAATGAATTCGGCAACAACTAACACTACATCACCTTGTTGGAATACTACAGTGTGTACTGTATGTGTTTACACAATAATCGATATATGGTGGAGATCGTATGAGAAGTATATCACGCATAACATCACGAGCGACTGCCTCAAAATTGACACGGCTGTCTACTATGGATAGCTAAGTAAATACAGTATGTATGTCATTTGTGTGATTGAAATGTAGTTGGTGCCTTAGGTAGGTAATGCACTTCGTGAAAATCTCATCAATAGAAATACGTTTTTAGTTTGGTAGGTATAAATACTGATTGAGCATTACTAATAGGAAAAATATCTGAACACAATAAGAGTACGTTTTAGATAAATGATATTAGTATTTTAGTTTGTGTTCTCAAATATAAAAACATTTGCTTTGTCTGGTATATGTATTCTTCATCTTATAAGAAAGCTGAATAGACAGTCACTTTATAGAATCAATATATTTTATTCGTTTAAAATAAATAAAGTCAATAATAATATATAGAAACGAAAACCACAGTCATTTGAAATTAGCTCGCTAGAATCTAAACAGACCAAGTCCGTGAAACTTAAAATCTATACAGCATGTATGTACACATTTTAGTTGAGAACAGTAACAGATTTTTTAAGCAGAACAACAGCATTAAACTAAATTGAAATCATTTACTATAGTTTGTGAGTGGTGATGGTGGAGTTCGTCAGTTTTGAAATAGGACGCAAGCTAAACGGGAGAAAGCGTGGTCCAATATATTCGTTGGTGCAATTAATAATCGCACGAGGGGTTGCCGCTTGGATTAATTAATTATTGGTAACTAGCCACAGGTTTCATATCAGGTCCCGGGGGTTGCGCCACCTGCTTGGCGTGGGTTTCGCAGTAGAGTTTCTCGTTGATATAAAAATAGCCGATATTTCGCAGCCCTACGCCGCACTTGTGACACTTGAGACAGTTGGGGTGCATGGGGATTTTGTTTTGCACCTTAACAAACACCCCCTTGATCATATCTCCGCACACGCCGCAGTGCATCGAGGTCTGCGGAATCTTGGCCGGCCCGGGGACACCGGGAGTGGGTGCCTGAACAGAGCGAAACCCGGGCGGGGTGCTGTCCGATTCCTGCGCCGTGACCACCCGATTCTGGAAAGTTTGACTCACTTGTTGGTCCGAATAGAGGCCCATGGGAGAGTTGTACTGACTGTGGACCACCTTTTTAATGCGACCATCTGCCGACTGGGTCACCACACTCGCGGGTGGTTGGGCTCCGAACGGCGTTGGGGCCACGTTGTGCGAACTGCCAATATTTCGCATCTCCGGCTTATTGGCCGCCAGTGAGGTCTGGGTTACCATGCCGACATTGGAATTGCCGTAGGTTGGGACGGGCTGCTGATGACTGCTGCTGTCCTCGATTGGTGTCACTCGGGGACGCCAAATTGTCGGACCACCGCGTTGGACGGTGAAGTCTACATTGTTGGCCCCCCGGATAATCTCCATTTTAGCCGCCTCGTGGGTCACCTGAGTGACATCGACATAGTTGATCTGCAGCACGACGTCGTCCGGCTGGAGACCCGCTCGTTCGGCTAGACTGCCCGGATTCACTTTGGAGATACAAAGGGGAGTGGGCAAATCTGAACCCCCTTCGAGGCGGAATCCCCATGAGATGGAACTGTCCGGACGAGACAGTCGAATTTGAAACAGAGAAGACGGATCAGACATGACGTTGCGGAAAATCCTCCACTTTTTTGGCCAGTAAAAGGAATGACAATCCGAAGAATACCGAGACGGAACTACAGTAGCTAGTGGTTTATTTTACCTATATAACTGCGTCGCTTTGACGCCGAAACAGCACAGCACATTAAAAGTATACGGCGGCTCGCGTGCACTGCTTGGGTGCGTGGGTAGTAGTCGCTCGACTGTCGAGATAGGTGCGTCTGGTGATATAGTCACAGAATCAATACTTCCACTTGGGCAGTATGGAAATGTGCACTCTGGCAGATGTGCCTAGGAAGGTACTTTCATATTGACACCCACAACACACACGCACACACACACGGCCACTGACACTTTTAGCTCGTCACACTGATCCGATGCCTATAATGTACCTCCAAGAAGTCGCGCACGCACCCAGCACGCACAAGTACAGATGGTTGTCGCTGGCATACATATACAATGTAGTGCGCAGTATATTCTATTCACAGCAGACGCAATCATTTACAACGTAGTTAAACAAAGTACGAGGTGGGTGAAAAACTATGACCGCAGTCGTAAAACAACAGCGAATACAGTGAATTTGCGTTCAACACTCGTGATCAAGTTCAATGATCTGTCAAAATGATAAGAAGTGAAATACATATTATGCCACTAAGAGATCGAGTTGCTAATTATTTACAGATAATATTCGGGCAAAATTTGCTAATTTAATATGCATATCGTGTAGGTGCGATGAGCAAGCATAGAAAAGGAGGAAATTGGAACTATTATAGTTAAAGAGCCATGGATATAAAGACAGGAATGGAATGACCTCGTAATCTTTGAGACTCGGCGGAAATCAATTGGAGAAACAACTACTTGAAGTGGGCACAGACTTTGTTTGGATCAGCAGACATGAAACCAAACATTACAAGGATGAGTACAGTATATTGTAAATAGCACAAAACATATTGATAATTCAAATCTATCCACTATAAATACAAAGAAGAAGTTACACCTCTGTTCCATAGACTATACGACATTAGCTCAAGTTATGGGAAAAATAGGAATACCAGCAGCTCACGAACGGGGACAAATAGTTAATCTACATATATACCGGGATCAATCAGCAAACGTAAGAACGAACGAATCAAATGTGTAACAAACAATAATATATCGATAAAAGGGGCGTCAGACAAGGATGCATTCTCTCTCCAATTCTATTTAACTTATATAGTGAACTACAAGGTATAAAAATCAACGGACAAAACAATACAAATTTGAGATTTGCATTATGACTAGCATGCAAGCCAAAATATTTTTTAAAAATAGTACAAAAACTATGCAAGGTTTCTAAAAAATATGAGTCTCTAAACGCAAACAATGAAAGTTATAGCAATAAGACAAGACAGTAATAAGGAACTACTGGAAATGGTAAAGCAGAACAAATATATTGGTACTTACTGTAGATTACAAATGTTAAGTCAGTGAAATCAAAGGAAGAATATGAAAAGCGATAGATGATTTCTGGAAATGTAAAGAGTTTTTGTAAGCACATCTAAACATCACATTAAAAAAGACTGCTCAATATCAAAGATATCGGTAAGAGGACTGGAACTGTCAACAAGGAAATTGACAACAAAATTAGAGCATTCAAGTACTGATGCTATAAGAGAATCCTGAAGATCAGTTGGCTGAAAAGGTTGCGAACGAAAAGATACTGCAAATAATGGAAACTGAAAAATGACTTTTAAAAATCATCAAAGAAAGAAAACTCAAATTTGCAGGCCATCTACATACCTTGAAGTTCTAGCGGGAAATTGCTTTATATATCTATTCTTGGAAGCATAGAATATGGGGTGACAATGTAAAAGATTGGAGCAGGACAGCCACTATTGCAGAAGCTAAAATGAAAGTCCATAAGAGAGAGACATGGCACAGCATTGGAACCGAGACGGCACCGGTTTTTTATCTATCTACTTGTCCAGATCTCAGTTTTATTACTCCCTATACCTCTTTATACCGGTGATTCTAACGCTCTGCTTTTTCATAACTTCAGTATTCATCTGATGACATGCAGCGAATATATAAATGAAGTTTAGGCACGCCTTGGCATTTCTTTTTATGTTTGAAAAAAATTGCATTACCGTTCGCACTACTCTCAATTTCTTTTAAAAATAAAAGTATACTGACAGATAGGATATCTTGAAGCGGTTTGAATATAAAAATAACAAGTAGGATTACCCGTATAGCGTTAGTATATATACTCCTATCTATAATTAGATAAATGTATGTACTGTATGTCTGACCGCATATTGATTTAGCATCACAGCAATCGGTTATCTGCAGCATATCGCCTATTGCAGAATTCAAATTCCTTATCTGCAGCATATCGCCTACTGCAGAATTCAAATTCCTTATCTGCAGCATATTGATTTAGAATCACAGCAAAACACATCGCTTTTGGGGGCATTTTCTGCTGTGGGCCTCTCAATTAGAAATTTTGCATCTCGTGGCTATTTTCCCCATGTTACCCATTCGCGTAGCATTTTTGAGTCATCAAGCATGCAAATCAGTCAAGAGAGTTGGCAGATAAATATCGGTCAGACATACATACATTTATCTAATTATAGATCGGATTTTCTGAAGAACCTATACAGCTATGTATTCAGTAATAGCCCTTACATACTGTATATAATTAAACGTTCAAGCGATATACAGTATAGCTCAAACAAGCATTATAACCGCTTTGATATTTAAATAATTAATAGTTAAATTTAGTAGTTGCCAGTTTACAGTTAGTGTTTTAATCGTTTTCTGGCGCCTAGTTAAATAAATAAACATAACTCCATTAATGAAATGAAAAAATGTATGGTGTAGCTTTTCTTCGAGGTTGGTATATGGATTGTAGCATCAAATTTAAGAAGCTTATGAACAATAGCCTAAAATGACACACTATTTCTTTGTAATTTTGTAAGAACACCATCATTGTGTATTCTACCTTTCACTTCAAGAGATTCTTGAGAAGTTGGTTCTAATTCATTTTTAATTTACTTCCATTGCTCCAGTTTCTCTCAACAAGCGATTCAATTGAACATCCCGCTCCTTCACAGCTATTCTTGCACTTTAACCATCTTTCACAGTTGGCTATATTCGGCAGTACATACTGAATTGTGAACAGCTGTTCTCAAAAATGAAGTATACAAAGTCGCGCCTTCGCTGTCAGCTCTTTGACCGCCATCTCAACGACATCTGTCAAGCCGGACATTGAATCTCTGCTTCATGGTATAAGCACAACCATATCCATTCTATTGACTTTTTATCTGCATATTAAACTCGTTTTCGAAAAACATGTGCAGTTTAATAGTACAGTATGTGAGTTTTCCGCTTTTTACTATTGTTATATTTATTAAACGGTTAATAATACTACCTATGAATGATGCATAAGTACATGTACATAAAACACACCTTTGAAAGTCAGTCTTTGGTCTAATCTTTCACTCTATGACCCTCGAACCTTCCCCAAAAGTACTATCCGGCTCCTGTGATCTAAAAGGTTTGCCAACCAATGTTTTAGACTATTGGAAATATATTGATGTCGCATCTACCCTGTGGCTAGTTTTCTCAAAATACTTTAATATGTGCTTCAATCGATAATTTTAATGGTGGAATACAATACAATTCTCTCGACAGGGGTTGAAAAAAAATTGATCACCTGCATTAAATTCAAAGTTTGTAAAGTCAACTTTGTCTCCCGCTACGACAGAAATTTTGGTTCAGAATTAATAGTGCGCATAAATACAGTTATATACAAAATCTATGGATAAATTTGCATTGTAGTCCCTATGTTAGAAAATAAATCAGTCAAGTGCTTTGTGCGTGACAATATATCTGTATACAGAACTAATACTATAATTTATGTACATCATACATGTAAATAACACTTTTTTGGACGAAATCTAGTATATAATTTTTAAAAAACAGAAAAATAGTATTATTAACTAAAATGTATTATTTCAGAAACTGAAACGATTATCAAAAAAAGGTTATTGTATCTCAAACTCATCATAAGATGTTTTAACATAAAAAATGAAATATTAACACAATTCGTATACAAAATGCACACAACACACCGAAATGCTTTGCAGCTCGACCATTGGGAGCGTCACATCAATTTCAGAGTGGAAAAGGTTGCTGACCTGACACAGTGGTTCACCAGAGATATTTGATTCCATTTTGTTAGCTCAGCTGGTTTGTTTCAACCTGGGTACACATGGATTTCGGTAAATGATGGGAAAACAGCATGACAGACAGAGTTAAGTTAGTTTTTCGGGCGGCCACTAAATCCCCGTAATGGGTATCTGGGGCATTTCAGATGCGTTGCTGTTCGATGTTATCTGTAAAGCGAGAAAGAAGCCGAAAAAATAATTAAAAATTAATTAAGCAATGAAGAGTAGAACAACAATTAAGCAAAGGATCGAGGTGTCAATACAGTTGACGTGAGTACTGTAAAATTACAACTTCTATTATAACTATCCTATAACTAAAAAAGCTGGGGGAATTGCCATGTTAATCAAAAGAAATTTAAAACATAAGATAATTGACAATCTTACATGCACTAGTGATAGCTATGAGACTTTGGGATTGGAGTTAGAAATAGA
>JAUYWV010066671.1:0-33854 GCA_032274565.1 Nematoplana nigrocapitula | reverse complement strand
ATTTTAGTGGGTCTGAGAGAGATGTTTATGGGGGGGGGGGCGTGTTGAAAATTGAGTCTATTCTAACAGATAGCTGGGAATTTTAAATACATAACGGCACACAAGTCAAAGCCTAAGAAAGTTTATCTGACAGTGAAAGTTCTCGCTGCACATTTCTATGAAAGTATGCAACGGAAAGGAGCCGAGAAAGCCTGGATTCACAAACTACAGGGTTCATAGTTTTTACTGGACCAATGAATATCCTAATTTCCATGACAAATTGTAATTATTATTAGTATAAAAATATCTCTTGATCAACAAATCAGTTTATTTTTTGCCATAAAAACAAATAATTATTATAAAAAAATATATGAATATAATAAAATTGTATTTTATGATTCTTTCAAAACTGCAATATCTCGACAGTGTTGTTGCAATTTCTCATGGCGTCTGGGTCGTTTTGCTTCCTTTTCTCCTAACTCTGCCATTTCTCTTTTCTTGGCTTGAGCTGCAGCCTGTATTGAATCAGTTTTCTTCTTTTCCTGCTCTAGATAGAAGCGATAGTTTGAATGACCGACCCTCCTTGAATTTGATTGGCTACCTTCATGTTGGTTAATAGCATCATATACAACACGTTGAGCAAATAAGGTTCTGTCTGTATGTATATTACAATTATTATTACAACCAAACAACCAAGCAAAATTATCTTGATTAATATACAGGGCAGATTTTTATTTTATTTCATTTTGGATTTAATTTAATTATGGTTGCAGTTTACTGTCATACACAGGACAAACAACTCATAGATATATGTAAAAAAAGTATTTAAAAAAATTATTAGACCAGTACAAAATTTTCCATGACATTTCCATGACTGCTATGAACCCTGAACTAAGACCAACTATCAACATAGTGCATACTGGTTAATTGTATCTGTTACTGTTTGTGTTTTTCCGTGTATCTATCTATCAGTCTCTCTTCATTCAGCGGGATCGTTAGAGCATAGAGTCTTTGTATGTAAACTCTATTCTCATGTGCTCTATTGATTCCGTTAGCTCGCTATACATTTTTTGGCCGTTTCTATGTATCTCTCTCTCACACTTTTCTGGTCATCTCGGTTTATTGATTTGGCTTGACAAAGTGTAAACGAAAATTCGCCGATAAAATTTTCAAATATTTTCAGCTTTAGTCTTTATTACTATTTATGAGTAGCTTAAATAATAATATTAAGCGAAAAATGGAAACGTTATCAGCAATGGAAGCATAAAACGTGAACACACAATAAACGAGGCTGACACCGAAATATATTAATTATGTAAAATAGAACTATATCCGTATCGATTTATAGGATCAGTTGAATGAAAACTAGTAACTACGAGGCACGAACCCGCGACCTCCGGTATTGGAAGCAACCGTGTTAACCACTGGGCCACACACACACGATAGCTCAGCTATCGTCAAACTTTAAATCGACTTCGAACGTAAGCGTGACGGACATACTGTAGTACATACATACATACACACATACAGACACTTTTAAAGAGTATTACACTCAAATATACAACAAATTCGACAGCTGCACTGAAAAACGTCATACCTCTGTGTATCACTTTGAGATTGGTTTTCAAGTAGTCCAACGCCATTACCGTCTAAAAGAAAAACATCTGGATAACTATTGAACATACAAACAGTTATGTAACTAACATAAGTAGGAAATGATGAATGACGCGAATCCAGGCTATATAAACAATACTGTACAGGTACAGGAGCAACAGTAGCATAGGAGTCAGTATGTTGTCCTGACTGAATAAGTACTCCATACAGTTCACCAAATATTTGCAGAAATGGTTTGTTAAAACACGGCATTATTCAAGTGAATGGTGAAGACCGGGTCATCGAACTAGGGTCACGAGCAACTGCAGATGTCATCACGAGTCAGAAACATCGGTGTCCAGTCCTTCTATACTACTGGTTCCTCAATATAACAGTGTTATACACGGTAAAAATGCACCTGCATATATATCCATGGCTGTAGTTTTAGACACGCATATTCAGTTTTAAAAAGCTGTTGATGAGTTACAGGTTTGCGACGTGCAGTATTCGTTTGAGCCCACTGACGAATAGGCAGTGGCACGTATTGACTCCCCCCATCTGCGCTTTACAGCGGCCTCCGCCCATCTTGATGGGCAGTCCCCTTGTCACCTGACGGAGATAACGGCCATCCGCGTGGCTCTCGAGTGGGCGGTCCTGCACAGGTCCACATGTCAGTACACCTCCATCAGAGTTCTCTCGGACTCTCTTTCCTCCCTCTCTCTCCTCAAGTCGGGGCCGTCCCTTCTGCTCTCTTCCAGCCTTCACTCCATCTAGTCCTCACTCAAACACCTCGACGGTTTGGGTGTCACGGTAAACCTTCAATGGATTCCGGGGCACGCATCCCTGCGGGGTAATGAGAAGGCCGACAACCTTGCCAAGAGGGGAGCCTCCTCCACTGCTATTGCCCCAATCTCTTTCTCAGCCTCTTCCTCTTACAGCATCCACCACACTCTCCTTTCCTCCTGGAGGTCTTATCTTCGAAACAAACTTTTCGACAGCCAGATTCCAAAAACTTCTCCTGGTGAGCTTCTCCTTCCCCGCTCAGCCCGTTGCAAAACTTTCGCGCCTTCACTGCAACGGGCACTCCACCCTCCTTGCTTATTACCTCCATCGAGTCAACCTGACCGATTCCCCCTCTTGCCTTTCTTTCGGAGAAGGCCAGCAGGACCTTCTCACATCCTTATTTCTTGTCCCTCAACTTCGGGCCTCCGTCTGGTCATCTTTGGTGGGACGATGAGCCTCCTCGACGTGTTGGAGGCGTCCGTGGGACGTCGCTCGGCTATTGGGCCTCGGCGGTCCTGCGTCGCCCCCCCATCCTCCGGAAGGCGTCAGGTAAACGCAACTCAACTCAAAGTAGACGTTCACCAGAATGGTGATGTTCGTGCCGTTGCCATTTCATTTTCGACGCTTCCAAAGACGCCTGATCTCTTTGCAGCAGCTTCCAAGCCTAACTCATCGCCATCGAAGCAGCAGTCACCTCGATGGTTTCCTACCCCCTTCTAACCTCGTTAGAATCCGTCTCTGCACGGACTATCAAAGTAGCATCCTAGCAATTAAAGCAGGAGCTCTTTAAAGCCCCCGCGTCCAGGACATTCGTTTCCTTCTTCGTCATCTGCCCCCAATAGATCTTGACTATGTCCCCAGCCATTGCGGTCTGTTAAGGAATAATACAGATTCCCTAGCAAATGAAGCGGCCCGTCTAGACCAGTGTCCAGCCCGCATCAGCCTCCAGAGCGCCGCGGCGGCCGTCAAACGCAACTTAAAGTCCTCTGCTTTCAAAACCATGAAATCCCCACATGCACCCCGCCATGACTATCTAAGCACCCTCAACGGCCACAGCCACCTCGACGTCCATCGCTCCCTCTCCAGAAAAGAGGCGGCCAACTTATCGCCATAGGATTGGCACTGAAGGCACAGGGACGCGCCTAAAGTGCTTAAGTACAGAAGGCTCCCTCTTTCATCTCCTCTCCTTCTGTACTTCCTCCGACGCCCCCCGTTTCTCCCTATCCATCTTTGTAGTCGTCCCACTCTCACTCCTTTGATCTGCCCCTGCCTCCGCCCTCTCCATCATTTTCAGCTAACTCTCAGCCATCCTTCTCTTATCCTTCCTTCCCTTTCCCCTTCCTCTTTCCGTTTTTCGTCTCCAACTCATTCCTTTTTATAACGAGTATCGAGAAACGTCTTTATTCAACACAACACAAATCAGAATGAACTCGGTACAACCAGTAGCGAACCGAATAACGTTCACAGACAAGCGTTTAATAATAAAATCAACATTGACACAAACCAAATTACAGTCACCACCGTAACACTACCCTCCATACAAAAAGACAAAAATATTATTTCACTTTACCATATAACCCTACAATTTTTTATATGAACAACTCTACCATAAACTAACTGGAGAAGCTGATCAGAAAGACGACGCGAAATATCCACAGGAGAAAAAAATTGGATCTAACGCAGTGGCCTCGAAATTACGCGGACAAGTCCGCTTCGGACACTTTCCTAAAAAGGCTGAAAATCGGAGGTATCAGGGCAGTCAATAGTGTCGTGGGAAGGCGGCCGAACAAATGCTGAAAGGGGGAGACCGACCGAGTCACAACAGGGTCGGTACGATTGTGATGCCATACCGCATCTTTAAGGGTTTCAACCTACAATCCAGATAAACGCCGAATACGATCCTTTAGCTTAGGATGAAGGCGCTCAACGACACTTACCTTAGGGATGATAAGGAGTAGTATGTTTAGTACGGAAACTGTATTTTTCAGACAAGTAATTATGTCTAGCAGACAGAAATTGAGCTCCTCGATCAGAAATAAAATAACGGGGAGCACCAAACCGATGAATCCAGCACCGGGTCAACGCCTGGGCAATAGTTTCTGCACCAATGTTCGTCAACTCAGTAGCCTCCGCCCAACGCGAAGCGCAATCAATCATCGTTAGAATGTAACGTTGATTATTATTAATCGACGTTTTCAAAGGGCTAACCAATCAACGGAAACCACCTCAAGTAGTTGGACTTCTACTTTAGGGAGCGAACCCCGATGACACTGCGAAGCATAAGATTCATCTGAGCACAAACTAGACACCTATTGATGAACTTTCTGATCTTAGAATATATTCCCCAGAACCACATACCAGAACTGAGAATAGAATAACGTGTTTTGTGAGCTCCAATATGACCATACTTATGATGACGGCGAATGACCTCTTCAACTTCATTTTCAGCAACAACAACACGGTTAGTGGAAACACCACAACTCAACTGACTAGATTGGTTAACCTTACGAGATAAAATATCATCCACCATATTTTCCTCACCAGGCAGATAAACTAGCGAAAAATCATACTCCTCCAGACTTTGAAGATAGCGAGCATGACGCATGTTTTCCGGAAGGGCTTTCACCATCGAAATAATAGGCTTATGATCAGTATGACAAGTAAAAACACACCCATAGAGATACTGGCGGAACTTCTTTATTCCCCACACAATAGCCAAAAACTATATCTGTGGTGGAATAATTCCGTTCGGTCTATTCAGGGAACGGATAGCAAAAGCAATCGGACCGTGGTCTTGCTCAAGATAAGCTCCAATGGCAACCACACTAGCATCCGTACACAGCGTAAAATACTTACTAAAATTAGGAAAGCGAAGAGTGACATTATCAGAAATGACTTTCTGAACTGTCTTAAACGCCTTTTGGCAGTCATCATTCCAAACAAACAGGTTAGATTTCTTGCTCTGAAAAATAGGTTCAAGAATATCAGCAATATGCGGAATAAAACGACTCAATGCTACTCAAAGTCTGCACTCGCGACAACAATATCATCAATGTATGGTAATACGCCAGTATCTACTTGGATGTGTGTTTGTTCGCTATCTTCTTCTACATTTTTAACGCTATCATACTGACTAAGGCACCATTCGACGCGGAATTTTACTGGGCAAGTCATAATAATAATAATAATAATATATTTGTAAATCGTGACAAAAGCCATTCCATACATTCAAATGAACAAAGAACAACAGAAACAACTTAAGTACTAGTGTACAAAAAAGTCTTAAGTTTTAACTGCCTAAGGACTTAGCCTCACGAACATGTCGAGATAATCGATTCTAACAACTTGGACCTCAACACTAAAGGCTCTGTCACCAAACTTTTTTCTCGGTCTGGGAACACACAAAAGACTATTAGATTGAGACCTAGATACACGATCCAAAGACATGGGAGTGACTAATGTACAAAGATAAGGAGGAGCAAGGCCATGCAACAAAGTTTATATGTTATCCTCTCATCAATTTTCAACCAATGTAAACTTCTGATCACAGGAGTAATATGGTCAAAACGGCTAGTAGAAGACACCAATCTGGCAGCACTATTTTGAACACGCTGCAAGACTATGTAAGATTATTTATGTGGATAAATTAAAAGCCCTTGAGAATAACAACATTTCTTAGAAGATAATTGTGAATTGCGGTCGTTTTCCCCTTTCATTAACACTTCCTTTTTAATTTTAAAGTCAAATTTTATCAAAATTAACAAAAATAGTCTTCCAAGTTTATACTATTGACAAACAATAACGCAAAACGTGGGGAATTAGTTGATACGTGATTCTCCACTATATACAAACAATACAGTCCATAAAAATTCTGTATTTAATTTGGCTAAAAACACGTTTCCTGTTCTCTGATTTAATTTAAGTCTTTTTCTTCCACTATCCGCATTGTTGCTTGCTTTCTATACAACTTTTATACGGACGTCAAGGAGGGGAAACTACTTACTGTACAGGTTCATTGAGATATTGTCCGACCCAGACGAAGAAAAATGGTGTTGACAGGAACAGGATACGACGGGATAATTGACTCACTTTGCACATATGAAAGTTCATAATATCAGTTGAATTCTCTTAATTGATTTCAGATTAGAATAGATTGTTCTGTTTTCTCTATAAAAACGCAAAGTTAAATAAATGTACTGTAGGCGAATTTCTCTGTGAACTATTCAGCAAAATTTACTCGGTGAAATATGTAAAATCGAATTATATGAGCATGAATATAACTAAAAAATGTAATTAAAACTGGCGACAGACAATACTATATCTATCTATCTATCGAGTGTTCTGCTTTTGTCAAGCAGGTTCACGTGTATGGCATCCGTTTGATTTTCTACTTTATCTTTTAGAATTTGTATATGAATCTATTTAATTCAGTCAGCATGCCTTTTCTTGGCTTTCCTCGTTCAAGCTTTCCACAAATTCGTCCTTCGATGATTGTTTTCATTACGTTATCTTTTCTTAAAATGTTACCTATCCAGTTCTTCTTCCATTTCAATATAGTCTGAAGTAAATTATGTCTTCGTTGGTTTTCTGATCCTGCCATGATATTCTCTACATTCGTCTCCATATCCACATTTCAAATACTTCCATCTTTTTTTTATCACTTTCTTGGAGTGTCCATGTGTCTGATCCATAAAGGAATACAGTCCATACAAAACACGAATGGAGAAAGTGGTTTAAAATTCTTGCTGTTCAGCTGCTTTGCTCGTGATTGAAAAAAGTGGTAAAAAAATTGATTTGGACTGAAGTACTGCGATATATCATATATAATTCTACAGTTCATATCACCCTTCTAAATTGCAAAGAACAAGACCAAGAACGTGATTTGAAGAGTGGTCCTACTGCTATATGAAAAATTCAAAATAATGCGCAATAATGGTGTGGAAGTAAGAAGGAAGTTATTGGAAAAGACGTGTAAGAAGTCGATGGCGTTTAGTATCTATATAGGTTGCATAATAAGTTGTGATTGATGAAGACAGTTCTATTAAGATGAAAAATAAAACCTTAACACTATACCTGGTCTGACAGATTCATCCATTTACACAGACTGCCAATGTCGTTTAATCTGTGCAATCTCAGATTTTTTATTGTATAACCTCCAACTATTATACCCATAGTATTTTTCTCTATTGTATGTCTCTGAGAATAATCTCACTGTAAACAATGAACAAATCTGGGCTAAGAACACATCATAGTCGTACATTCCTTCGAATTTTGATATAGATGTAATTGTATCATTTCGCACAGCATGAAAATATCCATATTAAAATGTATGATTTCCCCGATTTATATTCTATAAACACTCTGCATTACTCTACCTAATGAAATCACATAAAATTCCTGTATAGTCTTAGCTACCATATACGGTTGTACCATTAAAAAAGACATATCATTCGCTATTGCTTTTCTAAATCAGTTGACAATAATCAATGAAATCGATTTAGAGTACATTGATAGTGCGAGGGTGAATACATCTAGCAATGCTACTTTTATTGGCCGATGACTCACACAACTACAACAAAATGCTGATAAATGCAGATATACCAATATGGGAAAAGCCGTGTTCTTCTCCGAATTGATCGCTGGTACATCTGTCACCGGAGACTTCAAACGACAGTAAAGCAGCAAACGCCAGATAGGGGTTTATGGGTAGCGGTTATCAGTCGCATATCCTCCAGTAGTTTTATTAGACAATAGATCCGATTCGTTTATCTATCTCATTTTCAACACTGAATGAATATTTGTACATTTGCAGCTGCTCAGTAAGGCTAAACCACAATGATTAAGTATGAATTCCCGAGAAAGGTAACCACAAGCCAGTCAAGTTATTATATTCATGTATGTGTTTTGCATTGTGAAAGCTTTTGAATATGCACATAGTGTCGTTATTATATTTATATCAGCTTTCTTCTTGTAATGGCGACTAAAATAAAAATAATTAACAAAACATATAGCATTGACAATATTTAGCTACATATATCAAGATGTGTTATAGCATTCAGCTACATTGGTTTTTTGGTCTAATAGCCCAATTTTTAGATAAGCCGAGAGAAAAGTGGTAGACAGAACATGATCAAAATCATAACATCTTGAGCACCAAGAACAGAGAGACAGGGCTACTTAATTCCACATTATACATAGAAGTCTGCAGAACGGGATTACAGAAAAGTTCAGAACTTAGCGAAGACAGAAAAAGCGAAAAGGATTAAGCTCGCCTTACAATGACAGATGGAAGAGTAACTACAGAAACATTAGAAGTTGCCAATGAAAGGTAGAAGGAGAACGTAGGAAAACTATGCAAAAGAGATGGACGACCAGACGACATGCCTTGGTATTCTGGCATGCCCAATGTAATGAGATGAAGCGGGTAAATAAAATTGTAGATTGGGCGACGCATTTTCAATACGAGAAAAATGTGTAAAAAGTACATGTCAAACAGCTGTAATTGAATTACAGTATACAGTAATATCCATTAAACGGATTCCAAATTTGCTTGAGTTTTGTCACTGAATTACAGAGAATTGTTTAACTAACTGAAGACAAGCTTGATCGGTAACTCTTGTAGAAAGCGGATGCATTAATTTGAAAGCTCAGAAAACAACGCACATTCATACGGCATACAAAACCTTTTCAAGGTAGACTCGTTTTGTTTTGATTGAGAAAAAAACTTGTATTTTTAATAAAATACTGACTTTATTTTCGTATATCATTATGTCAGTAGCACTTGCAGTTGTTACAAAAGCATTACCTAAATAGTAAACCAGAAACGTCAAATGTGGTGCTATTGCTGCATAGGATCACTTTGCAAATCCTATTTGTAACTTTTGAGTTAATGGAACGTTTCACAATTTAACGTAAAACAAAACAAACTTTTAAATAAGAGTGTATTATCAACCGCAGTTTTGGGAACGACCCTTTATCAAGAGAATAACAGCGTGATTGACTAAAAGTAGTTGAAATAGAGTTCCGAAACAACAAAATAAATGTAAACCCGTACGGTAGAATAATTAATCGACGTAAATTGATGCTCATACTTTCAAGCAAATCCAGTCCCAAACTACAAACGATCTTTGCTCGATTTATTTCTGTTGGATATTTGCATTTCAGTAATAAGAAAATAAGAAAATGAATTATCTGAATAAAGAACAACATTGGTTGATTGTGTCTTTCACAAACTGATGTACTGTGGCCACAAAGCTAGCTGAATGGTTTGTATTCGACGTTTAATAAACCAAATAAAAAAAATAAAAAAATGTAAGTGTAGGATAAACAGCACATTAGAACACATTCGTTTTTCTGATGACTCATTTTAGACTATAGTTAAGGAAACCTTTCAAACAACTTGTCCAATAAATGTAGAAATTAGTACCAACACACATGGGTGAATTAGGATACACTCAATGTTCTGTGCCTCTATAATCGATAGCTTAAACTGTAAAAACCTTTTATTTGTCCTTAAGCGAGGGACTGTTTTGCTGTTCTTGTCAGTAAAATAAAAATAAGGTCATGTTTAAGTCAACCGGAGAGTTAAACTGCCAGATGATATTTCATCTCCGGTCTAGATGTAATATGGTACTTTTATTTAATAGTCAATTCTGGTGTATACTATATCCTGAAGATGTTTCCAAAATTTTATTTTTGTTTAAATAATGTTATATAGGGGAGAGCGGGGCAAAATGAAACACTTGAAAATTTGTTTAACTCTTTTGTATTCTTTTACATATAAAATGCATACAGTTAATACTTAGAATAAAGAGACAAAAAGACTATAAATATAAAAAGCCACAATGTAAAAACAATTTGTTTAATGTAAAAACATTTTTACATTATGGCTTTTTATATATTTAAACTGATTACGGCGTCATTGCCTTTCATCGATACAAAAAGACTATAGTTAAGAATAGGTCCATTTATTTTGGAAAAATCATACAATTTGCAACAAGCAATTGACAAAATGCAAAAGTTGTTCCGTTTTGTCCCAGTCTTGTGGGCCTCTAGCGCTTGTAACGATCTACTTTTGAGGTCACAGTTGACCTTGACCTAGATATGGGACAATAAGCATTCGCCACGTTGTTGATCGATAACAATAAATGAAAATAATCATTAAATCAAAAAGCATAAAAATACAAATGAGATGTCTTTCTGACTGCACAAAGGATCACATTACACCAATCATAAAAGGCAAAATCTCCCAAACATCTTCACACAAACAGTAGCACCAATTGCTGAACAATACGAAATTGTGCATCAAAGATAAATTTGACTGTGAAGCCGGCATTGCAATATTGTACGTATGAAAAGTAACTTTGTTTTAAACAACAGACTGTTGCCATGGTAGGGTTCAGAACATCTTTTGTTTACATTACAACGGTTTGGAAATGACTATCTTTCTCGCTGATATATTTGATTTCGTTGACGAGAATTAAAAATTCCCTAAGCAGAGGAGAAAAGCACTTCAACACGGGGGATCTATTGTCCTTTTGACATGATGCCACTTTGAGAGCGATATGACACCCAATAAAATTCAAATACAAAAATGAATTAATAGTAACAAACCGTATCGCTTTCAGTCACTTCTTTCGAAATTTGACAATTTTGACAAAGTACAAAACTGATTTTTATGTTGTTTTGCCTGCACAGTGGTACGCAGCAATAAGACATTTTTCAGTTCTTTGTTTAGACACTCACTAGGCAACACCCATTTCAGAAAATGAATACTTTTCATACGTATTTTGGTCCAAAAAACTACAAAATACCATAAGTGTTGGAAACAATTTGGATATCAAGACTCAAGCCACCATTCATTATATGTACAGATTGGCATTTTTGACCTACGCTTTATTCTGCAAATTTTGTCTTACGTCTTATCTTTTTAGGTTTTAATGCTTCATTTTTTATTTGCTCTGTAATATTTAGTCATATCTATATTTAGACTCTCTCTTCTGTCTTCTGCCAGTTCATTATTTGCTTTTGATTCCAATCACCACTGGTGTGCAGTAATTCACCTTGCGTGTTTCCACTCTCTGGCGAGCTACGCCGAAAATGCAATTTGCGCAATAGACTTTCAGACGAAGTGACTGACTTCTTATATTGTATATAAAATTATTCGCCAATAAATGAATATGTTCATATTATTTCCTTAGGCAATCTTGTTTATCGGCATGTGTCCAGACTATCTGTTCGATTTACTAAAAAAAGCTGTTTGCATAGCTATCGGATCGTCTACTCACGCCGAACACTCACAACACTGCCGGTATCCGCTTGATATCTAGGTATAATTGCGATGACCAAATATAAATAAGTAGAGGTCAGGTCGCTCCCGTAGCAGCGATTCATTTTGTCCGTTGAGGCACTTTGATGATCTCACTGTTCTACTCCATTGTTCCCGATCTTCCGCCTCCCTCACACAGTTCATCACTGTCTTCTGTACCCATGATGTTATGCCAGACATCCAGTTGCGTTTGGGTCTTCCTCGTCCTCTGGTTCCCTCCACCATTCCATGCATTATGGTGTGTGCCAGGGTACCGGTCCTTCTAATGATATGCCCAAAGCACTGCAACTTTCTCTGGCGTACTGTATCCAGCAATGGCTCATATGCACCAATCAGGTTCTTGATTTGTTCTTTGACTTCCACATTCGTTCTCTATTGTGACCATACAATCCCGAGAAGTCGTCTCAGGAAACAGCGCATCTCAAATGCTTCGATATTCTTCTCCAGGTTGCTGTTCAGCGTTCACGCTTTACAACCGTATAGTGCAATGGACGTGATGAGAGACTTTGGCAATTTTGGTCTTGGTCATCAAGGAAATGGTTCTGGTGTTCATAGTTTGTTATGTTTGCTAACTGTCCCGTTGCAATGGCCGCAGTCTCTTCATGACTTCGGTATCAGAGTTTACTTCCGTGTTTAAAGTCGAGCCTAGGTATTGAAAGTTGTTAACCTCCTCCAACAATTCCTCTTCTACTTGAAGGTCTGGTTCTTAGCAGAGACAAACTGGAATACTTTATTCCTAGCTACAATAGTCGAATGCAAACTGACAACTTGTTTAAAATTTCAACTTGACTATAAATAAATTGAATAACTACATAAGCAGTTTGACCTGTACACTTTGTCTCTCTGGCATCAAATTAAACAGAGTAACACGCTCATACCCAATGGTGCAGATATTTCACGGAAGTGTCGTGTGGAAGGATGGAAGAACGGAGGAGGAGGAGGAGGGTAGGTACATATTGAAATTTAATTAGGGCAAGAGGAAAAGAAAACGTCTGGGACGATAATCAATCGAAAAGAAATACGCTGCGGAGCTGTCTGTGTTTAGTGTTCGTCGCCGGCGGTGCTATTGGATTTGCATATTGGCAATAGGTGCTAGTTGTCCCACTCCGGATAGACATAACCTGATTATTGGGCTATTGTTGGGCGAAATTGCAGCCAAAGCAGAGATGTAGTGTGTGTGTGTGTGTGTGTGTGTGTGTGTGTGTGTGTGTGTGTGTGTGTGTGTGTGTGTGTGCTTTCGTTTCATCCTCCATTCGGCTGGTAACGTCAGCTTGCAGTGATGTTCCATGAAAAACAGTGCTGTTTTACTACACGTAACTATCCATCGCCAGAGATCCAACAATTTTGCTGATATGATTTGCTAAAAGATTATCTGATTTCTCCCGGTCCGTTTCTTCAGCGCCGGTATATCCGCTCTGAACACATTACACGTTGCTTGTTAGTCTCTCAACAACCTTGCTTTGAGTAGGCCTCATCGCATCTGGACTGTATAATTGGGGCATATGCAATGCAGGAATATTTGAACTTTAAACAGAAAGTAATTGAGAAAGCTGAAACAGACGAGGCGATAGAGCTTTCTACATAAATGAAAGTAGAATCTCTGAATGACATTAGGGGAAAAGTTGAATGAGAGACGTCGAAAAGCTCAAGAAACGGTGTTGTTTTTGTTATTATTCCATATCAATAGGAGGTGTTTGCGCCTCGACCTCCCGGACCGAGAGAAGAGAGAAAAAAGACAAAAAGAAAGGAGAGAAAATAAAGGAAAGACGGAAGAGATAAAGGATAAAGGAGAGAAAGAAAAAAGAAAAGAAAAGTAGAAAGGAGAGAAAAGAAATAAAGCGTAGGAGGTGCTAGGGAACGCAGCACTTTGCCTACCAAAGCATTACACCACGAGAAGGCGGCTGCATGGGGGCAGCAGGTTCTGTTGGAAGGCGTAGGTGGGCTCCCAAAGCAAAGGTGTCTTCTCAGAGGTGGTGTGAGGAAAGTTAAACGCGTTGACTGAGGTCAGCAGCCTGCAGATTGAAACATGAAAAAGAGACAAGGAGAGATCGTCGGCGAGTAAAAAGCAAGGATATGATGCGGGAAGGTAAAAAGTTGTTTGGCGATGAAAGTTTCACGATGAGGAGTAGAAAAATCTAGAAAACAATGCGATTTCTCATTACGACGGAGAACGACCAGTGCACAAAAACTTCCTTGTAAAGTGTTTTCATTTGTGAATCTCTGTCACAATAAGTTCGTACTGAATGGTTACAGGAGAAATTATATTGGCAATATGGATGAAGCTGACATATGAGTGGACATGCCTGGAGAAAAATGCAGTGACATCTGAAGGTGACAACAAATTAGTTCCAATATTTTTTCTTCTCGCGACACCTGTCCATATGGGATAGCTAAGTGTATATCGAGTCCATATCAGTCCTGAGATGAAAGCTGCACATTCAAGGAAAACATTTCATGTTATATGTTACTAGTTTCGGTCAACATAAACGTTATCAATTAAAAAAATGACAAACAGATAAAACACACAAGAGTACATATAAACAAACTATACAGAACATAATAAAGTTTTTCCGTGTGAATATACAGCACTTCGACCCATCCGGTGCTCCTTGAGTCGTTTTGTTCGTCTCAGATAGAACGCGTTTGGATCGACCGAGCAATTGAAACCGGTCGCATATAGATTCCTGGAAGTTAGCTTTTCTTTTTCTACTTTTAATAAAGATCGCGTGTAGTCGTCAAAAAAGATGAGATTTAGATCTAATATTTCATAATGAGTTGTCAATACTGCGACGCCGAACTCTTTCGTTTGTGTCTTTACTAACGAAAGTTCATTTTCTAATTGTAAAACATCCACTTCAAAGAAGTTAGAATCTGCCAAGAAAAAATAATTTTAACGTTAAACAACATGCTGTATATTGCAATGAATTAAAAAATAATTGTTTAAAATTCGAAATCTTTGAAGAGTCAAATTCACCTCTGAGGAAAGTATCTCTCAATAAAAACAAGTAAAGTTCGCATTGAAAAATTTGCTATGTATTAGTGACGACTAGATAAGTGTGTCTAAAATAATAATAATAATAATAATAATGAGTAACTCATCAACGGCTTTGGGTCCAATCAGTTCGGTGGTTGTCCCAAATCATCGACTACTCTGGCTTTTATAAGTCTTCACTATCTCATCACTAAACTTCTTGAACATCCTTTCACGACTGGTTCTGCAGTCTTGGCTTGCGATTTTTCAAAAGTGTTCGAACAACCTGGGCACCATGAAATTATCAATACAATGACCGCTATCAATCTTCCTGCCGAATTTATTCAGTGGTCCTCCGACTACCTTAAAAAACTGTTTCCATGCTGTCAAAGTGTGCACCCATGTCAGTTCGCCACTCCCACTCCAAGTTACGTCAGTCATCCCACAGGGCTCCCTATTTGGTCCATATATCTTCAATATTGTTATCCGCACTCTGGTGGCTCTTCATGTCGACACCTGAATAATCAAGTATATCGACGATTGTACCTTCGTCATCCCCCTGTACAAGTCTCATTTTGACATGATCAAGGACGAACACTACAACATGATTCACTGGGCTAGCTCCGTTCAGCTCAAAATCAATATTAAAAAAAGCAAGTGACTTTGCGTTACTACTTCCTCCTCACATACCTTTCCTCTCACTGTGGACATCTCCCAAGCTTCACAACTGAAGTTACTCAAAGTTATTATCTCATGAAACCTGAAATAGCAACCACACATTGAGTACACGGTAAAGAATACTTCTCGTCGCCTTTACGGGCTTATCAGTCTCCAGCCCTTACTGCCTCCTGCCAATCTCAAGCTTATCTATTTTGGACTGAATCGATCAATTTTGGAATATTTCTCTCCCCATTTTGTTGGTCTTTCGGTCAAGAACAACCTTGCCCTTGAGAAAATGCAGAAGAGCCTCACCTCATCATCCGCGACTGTCCAGATTTTTTTCGCACTCAAGGAAAGAAGAATTACCGCTTCCATCTTTTCCACAGGTGTTCCTCTCCAGAAAGTCCTCTGTTTGACATTGCCCGGCCAGATCCCATTCCTATCGCGGTAGATTTATCATGCCTTCCTGCTCTCCACCCAATGCCGCCTTCCATCGTTCTTCCCACAAGCTGTCATATTGTCTAACTCACAGTGATTTCTTTTCCTTGTTGTCATCTGGCCTATATTCTCATTCTTTATAGCGCTTTTGCTATCTTGATTCGGAATCTCAGTTAAACCCAGCTGCTACGTTTAACTGTTTAGCGTTTTTTGTGTCTGTTATCCCATCACATTTACCTAAATCAGTGCTATATGTGCTCATATGTCATCTCATATCTCCTGTTATTGTGCTAAATTAATCTGTGCACTGTTTAAATTTCCGATTCTGATTCCCATTTGTACAGGTAGCTTTCCAATTGCAGTTTATTTATTTTTATTTAAACGAGTGATGCATTGCTTAGTTAATATTAACATTTTGTTAAAATACGCTGATTAACTTAGTGCTTGGATAAAATAAATATTGAAAAAAAAAACGTAATAAAAATGTTTGACAAACAAATATTTGTTTTCTTAAAAAAACAGTTTTAAATTTTTCTTGCTGTTATGATTTTACTTTGGTATAACTTTTCTGCGACTGCATGGACACCACCAAATTTATTTCATCTATATGACTGAATACCGACTGCAGTGCATCTGGGGAGGAGTATGCAAATTTGGGGGCTATAACTAATGGGATGGGGGATTAAATAACCATATGCTACCAAATTATTATCTCTATTACTTGATTTTGCCAACTTGAAGAGTCGAGCAAAAAATCGATGAGTAGAGGGTGAGTTGACTGCGGTCAATGATTAGTAGTCGCCAGCCTTCAACAGAATGTACATATATACTGTAGTAAGCAGAACTGCCAGACGAATCGAAATTATTTGAAATATTAATGAGAATGGGTCTCGCAGTTACACTGCACTGATAAAGAAAATATACACATTTATCAAAACAGTCAATACGAAGGGAAATTCGCGCTGTTTTTTGTATGTTCACAAACGATTTCCACTATACAACAAAACTGACCAGATGACTGACATGTTCATGCACCGAAGAGAATTCCTAGTAAATGAGCTTTCTAATTCGGTGCTAAGTAAACCAGTCTAAAACATGCCATACTGTATTATGCAGAAAAAGAGGAGTCATAGTTGTATTTAAAAATAATTAAATTGGCATAACATTAAAGAGCTCTCTCTCTCTCTGAGTCAGTTAGCCGATAGATCAGCTGCTGTGTTCAAAATCCTGCGCCAAGCGTCTCGATTCATCACCATATACTGGATGCCCCTCCAAATGTTGACCCGGTTGCAAGCTTGATGATCGTGTTCCATCTCAGGGCTGGTCTGCCTTGTCGTCTGCTCCCCTCGTCCATTCATTGCATAATTTCTATTTCCAGACCATTTCTTCTAACAGCGTGTCTAAAAAAGGTCAGTTTTCCTGGGTGCAATTTTGGATAGATGCACTCTTTTCTTGATTCCAACTTTCCGTGAGAATGTCACCATTCTTATCTTTCATGACGTCTGATCGTATTGACCACTTCTGTGTTAATTCCTTGATTATTTGGAATACTTTGCAACTGTCATTTTTCTGTGTTTCCAATTCTTCACATTTTCTTTCAATGAAATCTTTCATATCTTTCCGAGCGCTCCGGTTGTAATTTGTATTCAGCTTGCTCCAATCCTTAAGGTTCCCTTTACTCTTGGCTTCTTTTCTTAGATCTGCTAAGTTTTGTGTATTAGTTGTCAACCATTGTTTCTTTTGTATTTTTCTCCTTGGGATGTGATCCGTTGCTGCTGCATGCACTGACTGTTTCGTTTGTTCCCAAAGAGTGTCAGGGCAGTTTTCATCCAGATCCGCCAACAACATAAAACGATTTCTTAAGTCGTCCTTAAACTCTTCAGGAATGCTCTTTAGGTCATAGCGCACTGGACCTGGTAAGTGTTTGATGTGTCTTAGTCGGATTTTCAATTTACCTAGTAGGAGTTGGAGGTCGCTCCTGCAATCTGCTCCCGGCATTGTTTTGACATTGCATATAGACGTTCTCCACCTCTTCTTGATCATAATGAAGTCTATCTGATTTCTTGTTTTATCATCTGGGCTGGTCCAAGTCTTCTGTTGTGATTCTAAAACATGGTGTTTGCAATTGATAGGTCTTTTGAGAAACAGAACTCCAATAATACTCCCCCTCTCTCGTTTCGTTCAACAAGGCTGTTTTACCAATGACATTCCTGTCATCTGCCGTCTTTTGTTGTCCAACTTTAGCATCCATACCTCCCATCAGCACAGTGATGTCGCTCTTTGGAATCTTGTCAATGACATATTGCACCGACCTACTGTTCTTAAACGCTTTCGTTTATATAGTGACTGTAAAGTGTCGGTTTAAGCCACCTTTCGTTGTTGGTTCATCTAATATCAAAATCCTACGTGATTAACTCTGATTAATTACAGTATATATTGATCATGTGTTGAATTTGTTTGAGTTATATTGCTGTTGCTTTACTGTATTCCTACATCGAGGGACGCGCCAGCGCTCCGATTTCCCGGAGGAAAGAGAGAGAGAAAAACGACAGAGAAAATGAGAGTGGAGAAAGAGATAGAAGAGAGAGAAAGAAAGACGAAAAAGATTGAGAGAAGAGAGTAAGAGAGAAAAAGAGGAAAGAGAGAAAAGAGGAGAGAGAGAGAGAAAAGAGGAGGGAGAGAGAGAGATGGAGAGATGTAAAACAAGAGAAGAGAGTAAGAGAGATAGAAAAGAAAGAAAATAAAGTTGAGATAGAAGCTATGAAGAAAGGAGAGTGGGAGAAGAGAGACTGAAAAAGAAAGTGAGATAATAGAACCTAAAAAGGAAAGTGGTAGAAGAGAGACTAAAAAAGTGAGTGGGAGAAGAGAGCCTGAAAAAGAGAGTGGGAGGAGAGAGCCTGAAAAAGAGAGTGGGAGAAGAGAGACCAAAAAAGAGAGTGGGAGAAGAGAGACCAAAAAGAGAGTGGGAGAAGAGAGCCTGAAACGAGGAGTTAAAAAGAGATAGAAAAGAGATAATATAAAATATAAGAGAAAATAAAGTTGAGAACAAGAAAAGACGAGAGCAACAAGAGAGAGAAAGGGGAAAAGGGAGAGAGCAAAAAATGATAGAGTAAAATAGTGAGGAGAGGGAAAAGATAAACATTTCTGCCGGAGCAGGATTCCCCCGCCACGAAAAGGCGACTGCATGGTGATTGTTTGAATGTTATATTTTTATGTCGGTAGTATGTATAGTATTTGAAATTTATTCCAGTTTTAGTCTAAAAGTATCATTTGGTTCAAAACCGATCACCATTCAGCAAAACTTTCGACTGGCCGCCTAATTCGACGACATGTGTCTATACTCTATACTATACCTACTATGTAATAAAATTATCAAGAAACATTGAGACTTTATGCTGCCAAAAAATGTAATTAGCAAAAAAGATAAATTTTAAATCCATTAATTCATATACAAATTTCTGTCTCGATTATTGCAAGGCGTTTTCATAGATGTAAAAATGTGCTGCAAAGAATTTTTGTGCTACTAAAAACTGTCTTTCATTTTTGGTCAACATATGTCATATGTAGTTTGGACATGTAGCCGTTTTGTAGTGTCTTACTCTAACTGTCAAACTGTATTTACATTG
This sequence comes from Nematoplana nigrocapitula, assembly GCA_032274565.1. Classification (NCBI taxonomy): domain Eukaryota; kingdom Metazoa; phylum Platyhelminthes; order Proseriata; family Nematoplanidae; genus Nematoplana; species Nematoplana nigrocapitula. The sequence continues at coordinate 14,476 of JAUYWV010066671.1, read as the reverse complement.
AAACCATTTGTTCGCTCTGTAGTTAAATGCATACGAAGAAATCTAAGGTGATACCGTGAAGTGTTGGTTAGAAAATGATTAGGAGTTTCAATAAAAAATCCTCAAACACAAAATTATTTAAAAATGCTAAAAAAAACAATAAGTTTGATGGTTGACACTGAACAGTGTGAAAAAAACTTCCAATATGGGTTGGATTAATTGGATTTTAATAGCTCCTAAACTACGCATATTGAGAATCAACAGCAGATTATTAGAATTTCACGACTCCCTTTGGGCATATTTCACTTATTTTTCTCTATATCAACATTCAACGGCTGGAGCCACCAGGAAGCTTTTGAGTCATATCTCCCCGGAAACGATTATCAAATTTGGTCATTGTAGGTTGTCTTGTTGGAGGAAACCCTTATTCAACGCGCTCGCTCCCATCTACATATACGTGACTAGCTAGCCTAACTCTAATCCCATAGAAGAATTTCCTTAATCGCCAGCAGTTGAGGAGTCGTCCATGCGAAAATGCTGAGTTCTCGTTTTCCTCTTCGAGTGGTATTGCTACATTGTACAGAATTTAAAGGCAATAATTAGCAGTATGACTGTGTATGTATTATTGATTTATCACTGCTTGTCTTTTCGGATGACTAATGCATACAATGCTATCCATGTGTAAATGAGTTTGTTTACTGATTGTAAACAATTGTAGCCATTGAAAGTAGCAAGAAACATACAACAAACTACTGTAGTTTATTGATACTAAGTATAGTATACAGTAAATAACGAAAATAGTACATTCTGAAATAGAATGTATGAGCCCGTATAGCGTAGTGGAGTTAATTATCTGACTTAAAGTACTAATACGGACATATATACCACTTTTTATAGCAAAATTCACTTCCGTTGGGTCAAAATCAGCGAAAAGGTAAGCAAAGTCGTATATGGTAATCTATTAGCGCTGTAGATGCGCAGCGTCCTACTTTTAAATTTTAAAATAATAATACATTCTTTTTCAGATTGTATTATTATTAGCAGCAATGTGTTTCTGTTTGTTAAAACATTAAAATAATTTTGTAAACTAGAAATAAAATTATAAATTAACATTACTCAATATACAAATACTACATTGTTGATATCATTCGTAGAATAAGCTTGGTTGAATGGTTTTACGAAATATTATTGCTAGATATTTTGTATTTGCAGTATTATTAAACAAAAAGCGTACAATAAATTTATTGTTCTAGATTTTCACTTGTTTTCGTAACTTGAATTCTTTCAAAAACGTTTGGAAATGGAAGGTATTTACCCTGCCCTTTTTATGTTTGATGTCTATTAATAAAATCATAAAATAACCAATGAATATTGTTAAGGAAAAATGACGCAAAATGATTAATAAATGTCATTAATTTTGTTGCTTACAACAAGATTATAGGATGGAGTAATGGGAATCTAGTTTACATGGGATTGGTCTATTGTATTGTGGAGTTTTTGATGTTATAGAAGTAAGGCGTCTTTGCTCCGTAATCCAAAGCAAGAAAGACTGCATTAATTTACACTTTAATAAACAAAAAACAGAGGAGATACTGTTCATTTTTATCATTTTATCGTCAAAGATTGTTCTACTTTCATGGTTACTTCCAAATACTCGAAATAACATGGTGTTGTTTTTATCGTTGTTACTCAGGATTGAATTGTACCTGCAAATAAGTATACCGAGGTCTCCATTCACGTTGACAAAACCATCGTCACCATTCATTCGGTCGCCTTGACCGGTTTTCTGCTTAGGTTTGCCAGTCGCGTTATGCCGGTCGCCGCTCTCTCCTCGATCCCGGCCGGGCACTGCAAGACGATGTGCTCAAATCTTCCTGCACCTATTCACACTGTCCGCAGTGTCCCTCTGTCTATAACCCGATACATTGTCTGTATGCCGCCAGCTCCAGCGAATGCCCCATGCTCATCCTGGATCATTCTGCAGTCGGACTATGCCATCTCCATACCCCATTCTGGTCATTTTAGGAGTCAGCTGTTTCTTAGGCTGACTCCATAGCAGCCTCGATTTGGCCACGTCGGGGAGACACCCACGCCTTCTTGCCGTAGTGAGGCACCACCCGCCGACGTTCTCTCGTTACCACTCATTCTACAGTGGCAAGGGACCCAGACCAAACTGGTACTCCGCCCTTTCTCTCTCAGCTTCGTCGTCATCAGATGGACATCCCCTCAGATCGGATTTCTCACCCCTCGAGGACCCTTAGCCACTGCTTCCACGCTAGACCTACTGTCCGTTCCAAGCTTCGCCTTCTACCACTCCTCCATATGCAGCGCGGCTTTCAGCGTCACCATCTCTGCCTGAAACGACGAACATATCTTTGGACCCACCATGCGCCACGAAAACACATGCACCACCACAAAGTCGCCTCTCCGTAGTTGACCCACTTATGTAGACCGATCAGTCGGTCACGCCGGCCCTCTGTATGGCCTCTTTTGACTGTCGCAGGTCCCCTCCATGGGGGGACAGATCACCATACTTTAATACTATCATTCCGGTTTATATCTGTCTAACTAGATAAAACAGAAGACGTTGACATGTGTACACGTATGGTAGTGTGGGGTGGAGATTAATTAGAAAAATCGTACATCATGAACAAGTCTTAGCGATGGGCGTGAAATTAAATTTTGTAATTCTAAGTTTTAGTTAACAAAAAATAAAAAATAAGGAAAAAACCTTCGAAGCTTCACATTTCTGTTTACACAATCTGGTAGCCAATATCATCAACTAAACGACGAAAGCAAAATGTCGTAGACTTCGAATTCTTTAGTTCTCAAAAGAGTAGAAGTCGAAATATATTTACAGACAACAAACATGAAATGTTTTTATATCTTTTCGAGACGGTTGACTACGATCTGTAGAGATCCTGAATCAGAACGGAAAATTGGACAAAACAAATTTGCGATTAAAGGAAGGCAGTATAGATGGATGAAGACAGTTCGATAAAGATTTCTTACCGTCTTTATTCGAAAAATGTTTATAAAACGTCACATGTAAAATACAGATTGTTATTTAAGTGTATAGAAATAAATTTTCTCAATAGAATTATAACCCAATCTGAATCTAAATTTTCCATACATTTGTAGCTTTTAATTTGCATACAGAATACACAAAACAATGCAAAATATAAATACAAATAAAGTTAATTGACACGTTTCCCCACAAAATATGAATTAAAAGCTTCCAGTGTTGAACGCCAATTCATCGATTTACAAAAGAAAAGTCTAACAATATATTGGCATGCTGTCGGACGCTGAAACTATTTTAAACTACTTTAATTTCTAATTCAAATCTTTTTAAAAATGTCGACCTTTGAATTATTGTCTGTTCAATTGTTTTTATTAATGAAAGTGTAGTATTTCTTTTTTTATTAAATTATTTTTACTTCACTTTACCACTGTATATGACTTGTGGTGAAAATATGTTTATTTTATTTTATTCTCATTCAAAATAGTGCTCAATGTTTTTTTATAGTATCTTCAGTCAAATTCTGCATTTTAACTCAATTGTTTATTATATTTTTCAGTAATTTTATAGTTTGAAGAGGATATAGAGATTATTATTTCGATAAAATGAATTTCTACATTGTATGAGCGTGATAAGGTCATAAATTTTTTTATTATAGACGAAATGCCGTTAATAAAAAATAATAAAGTATATATGCACATAAAATTATATCGCTTTCCTACAGGAATAAAAAATTCCTCCCTTCTTATAAATTATATCTTAGCAAAATGTATGAACATTTAAAATTAATGAATGCAAGCTTGAGGGCTTTTGACGTTTTACGATTGGTAGGGAATATAAAATTATTATAGTTTGGTGAAATATTGTCAATCTTTAAAATGTATAAATGAAATTGATTTCATCTACTTCCAAATAAATGAAGAAAACATCATCAAAATACAAAATCGTCCTCCAATTAAAATAGACAAATAGTAATTAAAATCAAACTTTGAAATTTACATAGAATCTAAAAATATTAGCTTTATCGTACTGAGGAAATGCGTATAGTAATTTCTGGAGACTCATTTTGTTTGTGTATCTGTCCTTAGTTTTTTTTTTAAACTTAACGAAGTAATATTTTCTGCTATACTGAGATACAACTATATAGTACACTTTGACTGATATAAGCAGAGTTTAAAAATTGTATTTCTCAATTTTGAATAGTGAGAAACACAACAAATTGAATGCATGAATGTGAAGGACAAAACGTATTGCAATAAAAGGGATTGTTGCTATAGAAATTGCTTAGGTTTTGTGGCATGCCAAAGTATTACTTCAAATTCCTATGTACATATAGTTCATTTTCTTTAATATTGCAATAAAAGGTCCTGTAAAGTAGATAACCAGTTTTCTTCATTTGATTCGTTTCTTTCTATATACAGACCATTGATGAATAGAATATACCTTTTATACCTGTAATTCTTTGTTGGTTAGCTTTTGGACGTAGAAACGATGTTGGAATCTCCTTTTCTACCTGTAATTCTTTGTTGGTTAGCTTTTGGACGTAGAAACGATGTTGAAATCTCCTTTTCTACCTGTAATTCTTTGCTGGTTAGCTTTTGGACGTAGAAACGATGTTGGAATCTCCTTTGCTTTTACATTGGTTGGTGTAAAAACACCAAAAAAACTAGAGTACATATACTGACTTACTTTATAAAAAACAGAGATCCTTTGATATTTTTCCGATCAAATTTGTACCAAATATAATCACCATTTCGTCGTGAGAAGGGAAGATATTGTGCAATTCTAGTTTATGTTTCATCAATTACGTAAAACCACAATAAGAGCTGGTATTAAAATGGTTTCAGACTGTCTACATGATCCTCATATTGCAGAGTCTACATATCATTGTATCGGTTCAGTGCGTGTTAACCGTTTTGAGGTATGTACGAATTTCTCGTGATCGCCATCTTTCTCTCCAATTGTTTATGATGTTATTGTCCATTACTTCTAATTCTTCCTTTCGCACACACCTCTTCCTCAAGACCAAGCTGACAACTCTTCTCTTCCAATGATAATACTTCTTTCATTTTCTTCTCTTCACCGTTTTCAAGAAGCCTCCTGTTTTGGAAGTCTCAAAGTATTTGGGATTCGTTCATCTTTTTCAATTTTGATCTTCCCTTCTCCCCTGAACTGTCATAGAAATAGTTGTCGAGTTGTGAATCAGAAGTCCTTGTCTCATACTATTATGATCAGTTTAGCCATACATTGTCCAGCTTTTCTTTGCTATTATTAACCATCAGTGTTGTATCGTCTGCATACGAGATGTCCCAAATTGATCTTTTTCCACTCGTTTCGAAGCTTTCTCTAAAACAGCAGTTAAATTCGAAATGACTTTGTTTAATCTTTGATCTCGAACTGCTCCTGTTGCTTTTTTACACAAGATATTTAACAGTCAAATTCTTTCAGTGCCTACTACAGAGCATCATCCTTTCTTATTATTTTTTGCATTTTTCAAGCTAATGAACGTTTATATAGAAGGCCGAAAGGCAAGTATTGAATCAGTGAAACGAGCTCAAATTAGGATTGTTTTAAACTGTGCACTGCAAAGACGATCTATTTATTTCAGCCCTATTCACTATTATATGCTGTAATTTAGAAATATATATTAATATTCTCCCTCCACGCTGTCCGGTTTCTGTTTTTTATGTCGATTCTTGCACCTGGCAGCCTGTCCATTTCTTCAAATATTCTATCCATGTTCCTGTTCACCTTCCTCTTCTTTTCTCCATAATGGCATTAGCCAAAGAGTTATTTGCTCTGGTAACATGGTCAAAGTATACTGCAGTTTCCGCTTGGTTATACTGTATATCTATCTCTTTTTGATTTCCTTCTCTGGCCCATTCTTTCATTGGTCTTTCTTACTTTTTAAACATTTCATGTAAAAAATCGGAAGCATCTTCATAGCATGAGCTCCTATTGTCCAGCTTTTGCAACCGTATTAAACACCGTAAAAAGAACAATAGGACTAAGAAGTTGGACTTTTACCTTTAGCTTATTTTCCTTCCATATGTTATCAAGTCTTGCAACAACACTCATAGATAAACTTATTCTGGATTTAATTTCTCTTTCGCATTTACAGAATTCTTCATGTTATGATGGATCCTAGATATTTGAAGAATTTAACTGTTCTAATTTTTCATTCCCTGAAATCTTAGTCTTGCTCTTTTCAGCACAGTTGACAGAATCTCATTTCTGTTAGTATGGCACACTCAAGAGGACGACCATTAGTAACACACAACAATTTTTACAAGTGTAGGAATTATTCCATCAAGATTTTGTGAACTCAGATCTCTGTTCATCCATCCACATAGGTCTTCCAAAGAAGTAATTCTAGATTCTATGTTGAATTATTCCTCAGAAAAATATGTTCATATTATTGTCCCATTTAATATGTCTACCACTTTTTAAATTAGCTGATATTTCTATTCGTGGTTCCAGTTACGCAAAATCCTGTTTTCTTTGTAAAGTACATTTAATTATACGAATATCCATGAGCTGTAGTTGATTAGCCGGCTGTTGTATAACGTAAGCGTATTTTTAAATGTATAAAGAATTAAATTATTTTACAGAGCGCGTTGTCATATACTCAGTCTAGCGTAGAACCAAATTCGCTCACCAACGTATTGCCTAATCCCAATCAGGGTGATGAAAATACAGAGGAGCAGCCCGCTGAACTGATAGTTGAGTCTGTCACTGAAGTCGTCGTCGAAGCGAAGCCTACTCGAGCCTATCCGACCCAACTTGGAGAGTTTCCACATGTAGGTGGCGTCCATGGCCTTCTCTGGGGAGTGCGGGCTGTGCTGGGGGGTGCGAAAGAGCTCCGAGTTGCGCTGATGACCGGCCCCCAAACAGAAGTGACCTGAAAAGAAGGAAGGAGGGGAGAGGTACGATAATAAGTTTAAATTAGTCGTACTCCGTAATATGCACAATTGATTTGCATTTATTCTTTATAAAAAATATGTTTATACTTCATAAATAAAGGCAAACATGAATGCAGCGCGCTACAGTTCTGGCATGCTTCCACCACCACCACCAACAACAACAAAACCACCACATACCTCCACTGTCGAGAGCCACTTTGAGTTCTGGTGGCGAAAATCGCTGGAATTTATTATGACGGAGACTACTCCTCTAGTTTGCTCAGGCAGTGAGAGTGGTACACGTGGCGGCGGTTGCAATTAATTGTTCTCCACGGCTCGGGAATACGTACAATAAACATCTTCACTTTAATCAGTCCCAACGAGACCGCAATGGGGTAAATAATGCAAAAGACGTCTTGTCCCAACTTATAATTGCAAATAATAACAAGAGTGGAAGGGACTCATTTCGGAGGAGGAGAATCCCCAACAATCAGTAGAATCCTTGATTTACGTGCGACTCTCTTTCCCGAAGGATGATCGAATGGATGGATGGATCTGGGCGCATGTCATACGGGAACAAATAACGCGATTAGGACTGCCTAAGAGATTATTTGTCCTGGGAACGACCCGACTCTTCTCGATTCTGACTATTTTCCCTATCATGAGGGTCGTACGACTTGCTCCGCCTATCAAATCAAGCTGTTCATAATATGGCTCTACTTTTCTCCACCTCCTGTCTTATTGGCCCATTTCCCGAGTAGAACTCTTCCCCACAGAACTTCATGGAGATCAAACAGAGAACCTCTATATAGACATTGGGGGATTTAGAGTGATGACCAAGTTGTTTAGTCATTCTACTTCAAATTTCGGAACAAATGGCGACTTTACTCCAACCAACACGCGTCATTTCCTTGCCAACAATCTATCAATGTTCTTATTATTATAGTACATAAAAATATAATCTATAGTTGAAAATGTAAACCATACTGAGTGGCGTTTCACACTATCATTAACTAAATCGGGGCCTTATTCGTTAAATACATAGTGTAAGGGCATTCGATGGGTAGAAAGAGCGAACCAAAATTGGCATTCATTTATATATTCAATTTTTTTCAAATGTTATTTACAATATTTTCGATACTTCAGACTAGAACAGGTCTATTATGGCAATGTTTGAATTTTTGTATTCATAATTCTGTTTGAAAATACATTTTTATTAATTTAGCTTGTTTTATTTGAAAAGAATTTTTTTTTAAAATGGTAGGGGAAGTTTTCATTCATATTTTACAATAAGTTATTTGAGTAAACAATTCGTTTTATTTTAATATCGTGTTTAATTAACGAATAGAACCTAATATGCTCATCAGTTCGTAACTGGCCAACTTGTCTATTATGATTGTGATTTTTAAGTCAGCAGCTACAATGCCTTTATGCATAAAAGCATTCTTAAGGAAAAATCGATGTTAATTAGCTGATTTCTTATGAAGGCCGTAAACCTATTCATGGTTTTTATATATTTGTTTCCTTTTTGTAGTGTGTTGACAATATCTGTGAAAGAGTTAAACGCTACTTTGCTATATCATTATAACAGCCAATTTCTGACATGACACCAGAGTATCAGAGTATCAGATGCTTCGAACGGATAATCAACCTATTTGTAAAATATGATTGATAAGTTGGGATTAGTGCTTTACTATTTCCTTTACAGATGCCAAATTATTCATTTTTTAGAATTTCTTGTCAGGATATTTTGTTCTAGTCTTTCACTTGATTAGGTTTAGATTGAAAACTTTACTAAAAGACAACTTAACAAATATTTTTACTATCAAATCTAGAGTGCAGTTTTCATCGATTCTTGTATGGAAGAAAAAATTATTTATGATTTTTTAAAATAACAAAGCATACATATGCAGTAGTCTATTTGTTTTATTTGAATTGCTTACACTATCCCGGTTAAAGAAAAAATAAGGCAGACGAAGATTATCAAATTCCTTGATAAAGCATTGCATTGCATCTGTCGAAGACTTTCGAGTTATTAAATTAACTTTTCTGTTGAGGTATGTAAGTTTGAGAGTTTCAAATATCAGCTGTTTCTTTAGTTAATACTACTTGTTATAAACTGACTATCGTTTTGTACGAGATTTAAAATTATGATGGAAAACGAAGGCCTTCGGCCTTCGTTTTCTATCAATAATTTAAAATCGAGTATTTAAACGATAGCCAAATATAACTGTATTATTAAATGACCAGAAGAGGTATGGTGGTGAGTTCTTTAACAATGTTTATTTTTCCAAATCATTGTATGTAAACATTCTATAATTAACGAGATCAATGAGTATTAATATAAAACCAGTAACGACAATATTTCAATAATGCATAATCAATGTCATTCGGATAGTTCTGCAGCTGCGAGCCTCAATTCTTGTGTATATGGTAATGAATATGTAGATCTGGACAATGAGAAGGAAGTGAATAAGGTTGGGGAATTCAGTTAAAGTTTATATCATCCCAGTTGATGTCTTCCAGATCCACGTAGTGATCCTGTGTTGCCGATGCCGCATTAGAAATATTTTCTTTGCCGACATCCGTTTCCTTTTGCGCTGACGCTGTTGAGGAAGAGGCAATTCAAGGACGTGCTCAGACGGCTGCTTTCTGAGGTAGCCTGACAAAGCTTGTGACATTTCCTTCTTTCTTTCTTCGGATACTCTCTTGTAAATACCAAGAGCATTGTTTGACTTGTGTCCCGAGATTGATTTTATGTCGTTTTCTACGAAACTATTTCCGAGCACAGTAATAGCAGTGGCGCGAGGCGAATGATTTGTGTAGGTGTTGGATAATGTTAGCAGCTCACTCAGTTGTTTCATGTATTTCCCAATCGTGTTGATGCCACTTGGTTGCTTTGTGTACCAGAAGTTGTCATCGTCTTGAAAATTATCTTTAGGGCGTTGCCAGAATGCGTCATTGCTGGGGTTAAGTTTCGAAAGATAAAGCTGAAGAGTTTTGATCGGGCATTCGTCATCGTTCGTTGAATACATTCTTCCACCAATGGAATCGGTTTCGTCATTAGCACGGTGGTTTTTTGTTAGCTCATCTCTTCGTGGCTTTGTATATTGTTTACCATTACTGTTTTTCATATTTCAAAATAATATTTAGTCATTTCCCTTGCATTTTCGAGGCCGCGTTTCTCAAAATAAAATTGGATGTAAAACCACGTTTTCAGTTTAAGTTTAACTGGAGAGTCACAGGGCATGCTACGAATTCGACTAAGATCTTCCTTGTCAATCACAGCAGTGTGTTTGGGATTTGCTTTACCTTCTTTTTTCAGTTTAGTTTTGACGGCCTGAAATATTTCTGCACTTCGCGCGAATTCCACATCTTTGACTATATCAATACCACTGTCAAACGTGTTGCTTAATACTCGGTATAAACTAAACCGGATAGAATTCATAGATCCGCTAGAATACTCAGTCCCGTCTTTCTTCCGACAAGAAGCGTAAAACCTTTTTTTCTAAAATGGTATTCAGTTCAGGTTTATTTATTTATTTCAATTTGTTTTTGTCGACGTTAATTTCTGATAAAAAGAGAAAGACAAAGCTTTGGTGCACTCGTCGGAATATTTAGTCTTTTTCGCAAACCGTGAAGATCTTAGTTCTTCCAATTCATCGTCATCCATAGTGAGAAAACTTTTTCGGTTTTCCATTGTGCGTTTCAGATAATTCGATACGTTGGCGTTCTATACTATGAATCAAGCGTGTTACACTATTTTGTAATTTCACTATACTGATCCAGAGATTTCAAATTTCAAAAAGTTTAGTAGCAAATAGCCGTGTCTATACAATATTTATAGATGCTATCATTAGAACAGAGAATATATACAGTATGTAGGAGTTTAATAATACGAGTACTAGAATGGTTTTAAATTCAAATATTATTTCATAGCGATGTTAGTGGTTGAATATTAAATTGCTTTTTACAACTCTAGCTGTCAAATCCATTGATTTATTTCATTCTCTCACGGTAATTTGAATTTGCCGTGAGTAGAAAATTTTCTTAGATATTTCGAGAAAAACTGAATATTTTTTCGTTGGAAAAAGTCAATACGCTCCCTCATAGTCAGCTTTATTTCACCACTCGTTTTTTTTTCACCACTCGTTTTTTTTCAACTCTCGCGCTTACGTGATCGTTATTAAAGAAAATAACTTGTGGCGAAAAGAAGTCGCTGAATATTTGTGGCGTAATGTACTAATTCTCAACATATGAAAGGCTATATGTATCTTTTATTACACTATTATAAGTTCAAAATCGGAATAATTAATGTCAAAATGGTATTCGGTTCCAATATGAATAGCAATTGTACAGAGTATTCAAACCTAATATTTTTTTAAAAAAATTACATAAAATCACTATCTACGTATACATAGTTCGTATAAGTGTCGCGCTAATCATTCCTCGCTACTAGGTCTTTGAATAAAAACCAACAAGTAAGAGCTGTGTTTCAAAATGGAGAGAATTTTCAGGACAATCACAAGTCAAACCATCTACAGCTTATGACTGCATTAGGCGAACGAAAATGGTGACAATCTAGGTGGTCGTCGACGTCATAAAGTTGATTGTGAGCACAAAGATGCCATGGTGAAGGCCATTGAAAGTAACTGCCGGCTAACGCTGAAGGAACTAACACTATAGTTATAAGAATGAATTTGAGAACGAAAATCTGAGTAGTGATTGTCTGAGGTCACAGGTGAACGGAATGGCGTTTACTTAGAAGATAAAAAATGAAGTCGTTGTAGAACCATATCAGCAGGTAGTCGCGGTGGCACTATCCACCTGATTGGGTGTAGTATAGCAATTTCATGATGATATATCATGGAATACGTCGAGGAAGTTTTACACAGGACCCATCGAGAGCCTTTGCTGAAATGCGAGTTTCGTCTTCAACAGACTGAAAAGATCGCAAGAGAAGATTTGCCAACCATTTCTGTGTAAAAATGTCACCGCGTTGTAGCTGACGTGCTTATATTCGTTCCAGACGTCTTACATTTTCAAGATACAGTATGTCATTCTAATCATTTGTTTATCACTTGAATCAGACATTTTTTGTGTTTTATAAACTTTGTTTTGTTTCCTTTATACATGCCCCGAATTTGATGTTGACTATTCTGACTCTCACACTGATTATTCCGACCATAGAGAAAGGACATATCCTTCCTCTATGATTCCAACTTTGAACTTGTATTGGTATAATGCGAATAATAACAAGCAGTGACCCTATACAGCTACGCGTGCAAGTGTTGTTATGAATAACCAACCGACATTTGGGAATATTTGTAATTTGGAATTAGAAATCTAACTGATATTCATATAATCAAGAAGTAAGTAGAAAATAGCCAGCGCAGCTAGCGCGGAAGATGAACCACCCACCCATAGCGCAGCACCGTAGTCTTGCTTGTGTTCAACGCGAGATAGATTACGCCAGAGTGAGAGAGTGTGAGGGACAGACGACAGAGAAAATCAATAAATCAGCTTGGTCGACTGTGCAGCTTTATGCCAGCCAGACTGTGTGGGAGTCAGTGAATCAAGTTACGCTGACTCGCACTCTCTCTCTCTCTCTCTGTCAGAAAACTGACCAATCAGACGACGCGTTCTAAAGTTACGCGATCGACCAACCGACCCAGAAATCACGGTGCTTACATAATAATATAGATTACAGTTTGAATACGAAATAAATAATATGCCCATCATTATATCCAGAAAACTAAAATACATTGTAATGGAAATAAGTTTAATGTTGGGACGAAATAGTCAGAATAACTACTGCTGATAGCACCTCTTATTAGGAATGCTTGCTAGCATTTTGCTAAGCAAGCAGTTCGTGTCGCGCGCTGTCTTGAATAAAACAATATTGACAGCTTGAGAAAGGTACACACACATTCTGCTGTCGTCATTTTCCACTCTCCCACCCACTCAACTAATTTGTCGTTAATACTCGATGAAGAATTAGGCATATGTATAATGACAAATCTCAACTGCAAACACGCAAATACAGGGCGCACATGTGCACTATAAAACGAAATGCAGGGAGTTAGGCCAGTCAGTGTGACGTGACATAAGCGATCCATTCATTCAACTGTGTGTGTGTGTGTGGTTGACGTGCAACTGCCAAAAGAGCTGAAAATGTGGAAATTAGGGACACAAGTAGATGTGATTAAACTAAATACAGTATATATCATTATTTTATTACTAGCGGAGGTACCCGACTTCGCTCGGGCAATAAAATATCAGGGAACAACAAAATTTGCAAGTAAATAATCTATTATGTTGATTCAGTAGGAAAACGCAGATTGGAGAATTATGTTGAGAAATACTTTTTTGGATCAATTCGTGGTCAATCAATTCGGGGTCAATCCATATGGTCTAATGATCTTAACACCTGCCAGTAACATCCAGTCATCATTTTTAAAAGTTAAAAATCCAAATTAAAACTTGTATACACAACTACCATGTATATCTGCCTTCAATAGAACTCATAACATAATTGACGGTGAACGAATCAATACTGCTAAAACCACTGTTCTGATTAAGAGTAAAATCAATATTACATTGAATAAACGTGGATTCTAAAACAAGTCTAGCTCGGGCATCCGTTGAACTAATTACAGGAACAACGGTGTTAAAATCAATAGAATGACCAGTATTAAAAGAATGTACAAACATGGCATTACTATCTTTACAGGCAATAAAATTTCTTTTATGTTCCTTGATACGAGTATCTAACTTTCTGCCAGTTTGGCCTAAATAAAAACGATTTCAATCTTTACATAGAATTTTGTAAACAATAACAACATCAGGAAGTTTCTTAGGGCCACTGTAAATAAAAGAAAAACGAAGGGTATTAGTATAGCTGTGTACAAGTTTATGATTAAAAGAATTAGTTAAACGCTTAAGAGAAGGCCTGTCAAAAAAGGAGTGTAAGGAACTTTAATAATAGAGTTAGTCTGAACAGGCTGACGACTAGGACGCAAATGAAAAAATGATCTGCGGGCACGGAAAAGAGCTTGTTTTAAAATATCATCAGGGTAAGCAAGATTTTTAAGGGACGATCAAACAAAACTAATTTTATCATCAATAGTATTCTACGAACTACAAATACTAAAGGCTCTGTGTAAAATGCCCTGAGCGACACTAATTTTAACTCTTAGAGCATGGAAAGAAAGGAAATTGAGATAAGAATTCGAATGCGTGTTTTTCCTAAAAACTTTAAAAAGGAGACCTGAAGATATTTTAAAATAAGCTTTTTTCCGTGCCGCAGATCATTTTTTCATCCGCGTCCTAGTCGTCAGCCTGTTCAGACTAACTCTATTATTAAAGTTCCTTACACTCCTCTTTGACAGGCCTTCTCTTAAGCGTTTAACTAATTTTTTTAATCATAAACTTGAACACAGCTATCCTAATACCCTTCGTTTTTCGTTTATTAACAGAGGCCCCAAGAAACTTCCTAATGTTGCTATTGTTTATAAAATTCCATGTAAAGATTGAAATCGTTTTTATATAGGCCAAACTGTCAGAAAGTTAG